>VYZQ01002265.1:648-26306 GCA_013400655.1 Mystacornis crossleyi | reverse complement strand
AGGCAGGGCAGGTTTAGGTTGGAGACCAAGGAAAGGTTTTCCACCCAGGGGGAGGTTGAGCTCATAAGGCTCCTCAGGGCAGTGGTCACAGCACCAAACCTGAGTTCAGGAAGCATTTGGACAATACTCTGTCACATGATGGCCTTTTTGGGGTGCCCTGTGCTGGGCCAGGAGCTGGACTCAGTGTTCCTGATGCGTCCCTTCCAACTCAGCATATTTTATGATTTTATGAAATGCACAGAAGGAAATGCAAGAAGTAGTTCCTTTCAGACTAATCAGTATCATTTCTTCACCGACTTGCAGGATGCTGACATTGCTTCTGTGCTGTGTGGGGGCGGGGTTTGCCCTGATTGTTAATTCTGCTTGTCTCATGGTAGCTTTGGGCAGAGGAAGGTCTGCTGTTACTTTGAGGGAAAATGTGGCATTCACCACTGACTCTGCAGACTCTAGAAACAAGATCTTTTTTTCCCCCCATGGTGACTTCAGATGGATTAATGGGTTCAAAGTTAGGCTGAGTGACATTTCCTAAAAATTCACACCCAGACACCATAAAGTTCTAGTTAATTGACGAGATAGAGCTATCTAAATGCTTTAAAACTTTTGTTAACACTTTTTGAAATTCTTTATAAATATTTTACCTACATTGCAAAGTAGCTGGCCTGTCCCATGGCTTTCTTTTTCCTCTCAAATGAAAATAAGCTACTTTTTCCTTTTCTGCCTTGTAACATTTGCAGAGGTATCTCTTTTCCCCCGTCAGTTCTGTTCACCATGACATCATTTGTGCAGTTTGGCCATCAATTCACCAGTCGTGTTTCTCGTTCTCGTTCTTTTTGATTTTGCTTGTGGAGGTCTTTCTGCAGATCAACTCTTGGTGTGGCAGCTTGCTCTTTGCTTTGAGGATATTCTTAACTATTGAAAGAGAATCTTGTGTTGTTATCAACACCTTTAGAATTTTATAGCGCCGCAGATTGTCCGTATCTCTTCATATGTTACATTTAGCGTGCTTATTCTGCTCTTTGTGATGGAAATGGTGAAAAAAATCCCCAAGAACATTTTTTGTGGCCTGCGATGTTCCAATAAGCATAATTAAACCTAACTTTGAACTTTTCTTTTCTTGACTTTCAGATAAGTGTTTCACAAGTGATAAGTTGTTTCTCGGAGTATTTTCAGTCAGTTAACAGCCTAACTGCTGTTCTTTTTAACACTCCTTCATTGTTTACAGGTCTGGTACACTAATTCTCTCAGCTGGTGTATTACAAAGAGTTACAGCTGGATTAGCTGTTCTCAACTTGTATGCTTCTGGTGTCGAGGAGTGCTTCTTGAAATCCAAGCAAGGGCTTGCTTGCTAAGAAGTTGCACTGCAGTTTTGGGTTTTTTTCCCTGCCTCTTGTAATTTTCCATGTAATCAGGTGCTATTGCATTCCTAAATGTAATTTGGAGTAAATTTTAGAAGAAAAAGTGCTTGAAACATTGTAGTTCTTAGCTTTAAAAATAAATTCTCCTCTTAACAATGTGGCTACAGCAGATCTGGTGAGGTCTTGAAAGTTGTTTTCATGATGTGATTCCTTCTAAAATTTAGATTAACGTGAATCACCAAGATATTTGGTGATCTGGGTTGCATGTCCTGTGAAGAGACTGGGTGTGTTCAGCCTAGAGGAAAGAAGTCTTCAGAGAGGCACATTTGGAGCTTCTCAGGGTCTGTGAGGGAGTTACTAGAGATGGAGGTTGCTCAGCTTCCATCCTTAGATTTTAAGACCAGGCTGGATAACCTGCTTAACCTGGCCTAACCACATAACTGACTTAACTTGAAACAGGAGATCGGACTAGAGACCTCCAACCTGAATTGTGCTGTGCCCTTACGGTAGAGACACAGTGGGCTCAGCAGGGAAGAAGGTGACTGCTTTTTTGGCACCTGTCACTGCTGTGCCATGAGATACACTCTGTGAGCCTGAGAACTCTGCAGAGGTACACACTCCTGCAGGTGTTTCTTTCTATTTTTATAAGAACTGTAGAATGGTTTGGGTTGGAGGAGACCTTTGAAGACATCTACCCTGCCCCCCCTCCCTGCAGTGTTCAGGGACACCTTCCACTAGACCAGGTCGCTGCAAGCCCTGTCCAGTCTGGCCTTGAATGTTGGCAGGGATGGAGCATCCACAGGTCCATGGAGCAACCTGTGCCAGGGCCTCACCACCCTTGCAGGGAAGAAATTCTTCCGAATAGCTAATCTAAATTTACCCTCTGTCAGTTTGAAGCCGTTCTTCCTTGTCCAAAGTCCCTCCCAGCTCTTTTGGAGCCCCTTTAGGCACTGGAACGGGCTCTAAGGTCTCCCCAGAGCCTTCTCTTCTCTCTTCTCCAGGCTAAACATCCCCAGCTCTCCCAGCCTGTCCCCAGAGCAGCCCCTGGAGCATCTCCGTGGCCTCCTCTGGCCTGGCTCCAGCAGCTCCACATCCTTCTGATGTTGTTCCCCAGGGCTGGGGGCAGCTCTGCAGGTGGGGTCTCACCTGAGCGGGGCAGAATCCCCCCTCCCCTTCTGCCCACGCTGGGGGCTCAGGCCAGCACAGGAGGGGTTTGTGTGTGGCAGTGCCTGTGGCCCCGGGGCACACTGAGCTTCTTATCCACCTGCACCCACAAGTCCTTCTCCCCAGGCCTTTTCTCAGCCCATCCTCCCCTCAGCCTGTGTTTGTGCTTGGGATTGCCCTGACACGTGCGAGGGGGTTGCACTTGGCTTTGTAGAAATTCCTGAGGTTGGCACAGTCCCACCTCTCCAGCCTGTCCGGATGGCATCCCTTCCCTCCCGCACATCAGCCGCACCGCACAGCTTGGTGTCATTGGCAGACTTGCTGTGGGTGCCCTCAATCCCACTGCTCATGTCACCAACAAAGGTTTAAACAGTGCTGGTCCCAAACTTGGTCTCCACGTGGATACTGAGCTATTGCCTGCAACTCTTGAGTGCAGCCACCAGCCGATTCCTTAGCCAGGGAGTGGTCCATCCGTCCGATTTAGGGACAAGGATCTCCTGTGGGACAGTGTCAAATGTTTTGCACAAGTCCAGGTAGAATTTCAGTTGCTCTTCCCTTGTCCACCAGCACTGTTAACACAATCACAGAACTCCACCAAATTTGTCAGATGTGGTTCACTGTAGGTGAAACCATGTTGGCTCTCACCAATCACCACTTTATTTTCCATGTGCCATAGCACTGTGTCCAGGTCTGCTCCATGATCTGGCCAGGTGCAGAGGTGAGGCTGGCTAGCCTGTAGTGCCCCAAGTCTGCCTTTTCTCCCTTTTTGTAAATGGGGGTTATGTTTCCCCTTTTGCAGTCACTGGGAACTTCCTCAGATGGCCACGACTTCTGAATGAATGGAGAGTGGCTTAGCCACTTCCTCTGACAGCTCCCTTAGGACTCGTGGAGGCATTTCAGCAGTTCTCAGGGACTTGTGCAGCTTCACCTTGCTTAGATGGTCTCAAGCCTGTTTTCCTGTAGCAGGTGATCCTTCACTGTGCCAGTCCCTGCTGCTTTTGCCTTTTGTAACTTGGGTGGAGTGTTTGGAGCCCTTCTTGGTGAAGGCAGAGTCAAAAATTGAGTACCTCAGCCTTCTCCATATCTGTGGTAACCAGGTCTCCTATTTCCTGCTGGAGAGGGCTCATGTTTTCCCCAGCCTTTCTCTTTTCACTAATGTACCTACGGCAGCTTTTCTTGTTGCCCTTGACCCCTTGGATTTTTTTCAATAATGAATCATTTCATGCTGCAATAAAAGTCTGACACCTTGTGGCTGCTCGAGGTGCACCAGCTGCCGTGGTTGTGTTCGTGTGAATGGATGTTTTGTCTAGCTGTGAGAAAGGTGGTTGACGTGGGAGAGTTTGCTACAGCTACTGGTGGTCATGTATCTAGGTTAAAAATCTTGTATTAAGTAGTATATATAACTTGAAGATGATATCTCTGCATGAGGTATTGAGGTAGTATTTTCTGTTTCTGCGTTCTGATTTCCACAGCTTGTGAAGGAAGCTCAGCAGGTTTATTAGTACAAGTTTTTCTGACAGCACATAGGGATTTCTCGATAGTTAATGACTTAATGGTAAAATATGTTAGAGAAATTTAGCCTGTGAAATCCAGCTCTTGAGGTTTTTGTAGTTATTCATGCAGGTTGAAATATCTGTAACGTGAATAAACTGCAGGAAGGAATTCTGTGGATTCAGATGGTTTTCAGTTGTGGATTCAATTTGATTTGACAGCCTTAAACCATTCGGGTTTGTACGAGTTCCACGTCTTGAGACTGGAGAGGTACTGCCTGTGATGTTAATTACTGGGGTTTTGCTTTCCTTCTTACATGCTTGGGCCTTGTCTGAACACCTTCATCAAGACTGACTAGTTTAGAAAACTGACTTTTTTTCCCCCAGATCTTTGTTTTGCCATGTTTCTGTCTGCTTTGCTGAAGAAAAAAATAAGTCTATTCCTCAGTTTTTAAGAACTATGTGCTCTGACTGCTCATCTCTTGGTGAAGGAGATCTCATGTTCTCTTACATGCATTCTACCTGAGGTTTGAAGGTTGAGGAGTTTTCCTTCGTATATCATACTTTATTTTCTTTTGAAGTTGCTGACAGTTTTGTGGACCTGGCAGATCCATTTTACCATAGGTCATCCTTCAGACACCCTGGTGGAACAAAAGCATGCCTGAGAACGTGACCGTGTGGCCCGGAGCTTGGCTGGTACAAATAACAGTGGAATTCTTGTTTTGGACCAGCATTTGACTGGAAAAACTGAAGAACTACCTAATATCTGCATTTTTGATCTGCAAAAATAAAACCTGGTATGGGGGTCCTTCATTTGATAAGGAAACATGGTATGTGTAAGTGTACAAAAAACATTAAGTGCCAGAGAGCTCTACATAAATTTATTTAAAAACATCACTAGAAATAGGAACCGAAAGCTGGACATTTGAATGGGAAATTTGACACTAGAATTTTTTACCATGTGCAGAAATGGATGATTGAGGGCAGTAATACTTTGCTTTTGATGTCTTCAATGAAAATGTTTACCCAAAATTTAAATAAGGCTTAGAAAAATATGCAGTATTTAATGAAGGTGGTCAGATTAGGCAGTCCAGTGATCCCTTCTTGCCTTGGGCTAGAATTAGGGAGATGTTTGCAGCACTGAGGTCTTGTTGCAGACTTCAGAAAGGACAGTGAACAAGTATTCCCTGTGTCTGTTCCTCAGTGAGCATTGGCACAGTTGGTGGCTGTGCGTCCCTCTTGTCTCACTGCCATTCCTGACCCTGTCAGTTTGTCTCACACCCAACAAGAGCACTCGTGAGATTCTTGGACCTTGACTGCTGGAGGACTGTGTTCCTTCGGTGGACAAAGACTATCAAATGTTGCACAGGTGTTCCCTTTTTCAGGTTGACTAACAGGCCTGGCCATAATTTGCTTTATTAGATCCTTTTGCCATTCTCATTTATCATAGCTGGACACTATCTCAAATAGTTGGGGGTTTTTTCCACTCTCTTTTGTTCTTTGTTCTTTTATCTAACTCTTTTTTTTCCTGGGAGCTTTCTGCCGTTCCTGGCATCTGTCTTCTTTTTTCCTGAGTGCTTAGTTTTCAATCACTGGACTCCATCTCCTGTTTTGTTGTGTTACTTTGCATCAATTTCTCTGCCTACCCGTGCCATCTTCTGCCAGCTGTCCCATGCTTTCTCTGCACTCTGCATTCTTGTTGGATCTGGTTTTCTTTGTTTGCTTTCTTCTCTCTCAGTACTTCAATCCTTTATTATGCACTAGACAGACAAGTAGGTTTTTTGTTCGGTTCTCCGTGGTATTTGTGGAATTTGGTGCAGGAGTCTCTCCTAAGGTGTGCATGACACAGTCAGGTCCCCCATTCTGGTGGATCTCTGCACTGGCTGGTGTGGCAGAGGGCACGCTGCTTGCTGCTGTAGCAGTAGCACTGGTGAGCACTAAAGCATACCCCATGGCATTGAGAAATAACCTTTGAAGTCAAGGGTTAAAAGCTTGGCCATTGCCTAAGCTCAGCCTCCCCCAGGCGGGTTATACTGAGGCCAAGGGAATGAGAAGGGGTCCCTGGCTTGTTTGGATACGCTCTGTTTTTTGGGAGAGGTATCACATTTAAGGGTCTGTATTGTTTTCACTTTTGAAATGGATTGTCTGCATAGCTCTTATTAATAAGCATTTTTAAGATTCAGCAGTATTTGATGGATAGATGAACTTAAAAAATAAGGGGGAAAAAAGAGCAGGCAAAATGATGTCCTAAGTTGCTTAATTTCTTGATTAATTTTACCCTTTGTAGAACAAGTTATGCCAGTCTTGCAAGATCAGTCCTTCAGTGTTTTTTTGGTTTTGCTGGGTTATCCCTTTGAGTTAGAGCCATGGAAAAGTAGAAAGATGCTCTTCCACCCTCACAATTAATTGCACAGTTCTTGTAATAATTTTCTGTATGTCAACTAAAGTTTCACTTTTTCAGCCAAACTGATCTAACACTAGCAGTTCCCAAATGGACAATTTAATCTTTCCTTCCTTATATGGTGATCCAAGTACTTTACTGGTGATGCAGCTGATCTGTGGAGGATTTTGTGATACTGTTCTCTTTTTAGGTGCAAGGTAATTCTTCTTGATGGCTTTATTTTTTTTTTAATGGTAGCCTTTCAAGTTCTGAAAGCTTTAAAATTTTTAATTTTCTCAAATGTCTAGACTTGTTTATAAGACAGGATTATTGCAAAGGTGAAACTTTTTGGCTAATTTCTTTGCAAATCTAGCTCTCCCTAAACCCCATTTTCCATACTGAATTATCATACTCATCTTTAGCCCTGCAAACACCCAGGAGGGCTGCTGACTGCACAGTGTACGTGCAGCTTCTCTTCAAATGTAACACACAAGGTGCATCAGTTTGTTGAACTCTCAGGAATTCTCACCTCTGCTTTATCACACACACTCCCTCTGTGTGTGGATACTTTTGCTATTCAGGACACTGAGGTAGTTGTGAAATCTCGAAGGACAATGAAAATACACACTCATTCTAGACAGTAACTCAGTTCCTGTAGACTAGATGCTGATGTGCTTATTTAGAAAATAGCATCCTTCTAATAGTTGATTCAGAGCTCTAAGATGAAAGCACATGTGCTCCTAAATTATGCAGAAAAGACTGGTTCCTCTATAATGTGTATGAAATATGCAGTTTGAGTTTTAGACCTACAAATACTGATTTAGGACCTCTCTAAAGTTTTTAATGATAATGAAATACAAGTGTAATCAAATGTCAGTGTTAGGCAACCCTTAAGAAAGGGGCATGTGGGGGTGTACAGCAAACTCCCTTTTCATTAATGCATGACAGTGGGGAAGGAAAAGCATCTTCAGCTGGTGCAGCAAAGGGGCTTTTCTGTCTGCTGTACCAAAGTTAGGGTACAAGTACTAGCTTGAAAGTGGTCTGGAGGGGAAACAAATAGCTTTCAGACACTAGTTGTGTTATTCATCTTAAAACACTCCTTTTTACTTTTGAAGATCAAAACCTTACAAACCTGTGTTACCAAGAACTGGTAGAAACAGTATGTGCAACTGAGGTTTAACTGGCTTAGGGATTCATTGTTGGTAAAAGCATCATAGAAGATAACATTTTCATAGTAGTCAATATGAATGTGGTTGGAAAAAACCCCAACGATTTCTCTTTTTACAGAAAAACCTGCCATTGCTCCACCTGTCTTTGTATTTCAGAAGGATAAAGCACAGAAGGTAAGGAGATGTTGATACTTTTTGTTTTGTTTTGTTCTTGGCCCTGACTCCTTCCTTCCATGGTGATCAGCCCTTTGTCTATTTTGTCTTGAAGATGGCTAATAGAGCATTAACATCATCAATGGGCATAGGGCAAGCAGGTACTGAAGGGCTAAAGTGGGGAGATCTATTATGGTTTCATTGTACAGGTAGCTCTTCAGACAGAAGATGGACCAATCTGGGAGGAAAAGGGTTGTCAAAGTACATCTTGAACATGTGGCAGAGGAGTGCTGACACTTGAGTTGCATGACAAAGCTACAAAATTTCTTTTTCTGGTAATACGGTTAAGACAAAGCAAAGAAAACTGGTCTGGATTATTGCTTTTCACCTCAGTGTATTTAAATGTCTCTCATATCTTGGTTAGGAAGCTGTGAAGTGTCTAGTTGCCTTGGGAAATAATTCTGTTCCCTCATCTCAATATACTATGATATTTAATTCTATCTGGTTAATAGTAGAAACTGTTAAGATTTATGAGGAAAAAAATCAAGTTTACTCTTGTTTCTGTTGAAGATGGTGAGAACCAAGGGAAGTGTATAATACACTTTCTGTTGGATCACTGGATTGTTTTGTTATTTGTGGGGTCAGAAATGTTTGCATTGAAACACTGAACCACTTTTCAGTTGATAGCTTTTCTCTGGTTTGGGACAAGTACCAGACTCAAGCTTTCTCACAGGTTCAGTAGGCATATTCCTCAGCAGGAGCTTGAAATCTTTTCTCAGCTTTGAAAGGATTTAAGTCTGCTGTCCTCCTAATATTAGCTAATCAAATTAAATCTGCCAGAGAGTAAGTACTTTCAAGACTTTATTTTAATTACATTTTTTCCAGTGACTGTTTACATATACCTTGGAATGAAGGGAGTGGTAGTGTTTGCACTCCCAATTTTGATCATGTTTCCTTTTGGGAAACAGCTTCCAATCACCCACTGTTACTTAGACTGTTCTGAAGTCCCTTCTGAGTTGCACCCTGGTGAGTTCTCTGCGGATGTCCTTTAGGCTGGCAGTGGTGATCACAGCAGTGTGCAGTCCAGACCGAGTGACAGGGTCCTGTGTCCTTCTTTGCTGGCCTGGTCCTTACATGCCAAGGTAGCAGTTCTTGTGCTCCCGGGTTCCTTCGTGGGGTACCTTTGCTTCTGCAGCCCTCCAGCAGCCTGCACGCTGCACGCCTTCAGCATGAGGCTGTGCAAGCTCCTGCAGCCAGCTGTGAGACAGATCTGTTGCACTCTGGTAGGTCTCAACAAACTATTTTTTAAAATATATTCATTAAAGGCATACTATATTTTGGGGCTGGTAGAGAGGATCCAGGGAGGGAGATGTGTGATTTAGTCTTCCCAGCTGCCTCTGAGGATGCGGAGGTTGTGCTGAGCAGGTGGCTGCATTCAGGACACAGACAGAAAGTCTGGCTTCGTTGGATGGAGGGTCTGTGGGTTCCGGAGCATCTTGAAGGCACAGGAGTTAGAGATAAGTTATAAACTGATCTAAATGCCAAGTGGTGGTGGTGGTGGGGTCAAGGGGGCTAGCCAGTGTTGTTTTGGGCATGGAGTAAGTCTGGTTTGGCTGGGGAATAGGGCTTGTTCCGTGAAACACATCAGAGAGTCTGGTAGTAGCATCTGTCGGTTACTCCCGATTTTCAAAGTAGTAGCAGACATAAACGCTTATGCTAAACTGTGTACTATGTGAAGCCCTAGGATTGTTTTAAAGGGGAAGGGGGAGTGATTAGTAATTCTAGTAGCTTTTATTGTGGCGTATGGGACACTGCAGAGGAGGACTTGTAGAAGCATCAGTGCTGTGCTTCTTGCAGTTTGATTAAATAAAGAGCTTGTTGCTCATGCCAGTAGTTGTTTTTTGTAGTATATAGTAGTAGTATAGTCAGAACATGATGCTGTGAGCAAAAAGTAACGGCCACTTAATCTATGCTGTATAGATCAGAACCTGGAATTCAGGCCAGCTTGAAAAAATGTAAGGAAAAGTGCCTCAGGTTACATACTAGTTGAGATCTTTTACTGTATTTTCAGAAAAACTTAATAGCTAAATATTCCCCAAAAGAGTTAACTCTGTCACTGTTTCTGTAAAAGGCGCTTGGTTAAGTGCATTGCCTGCCACAAAAGATTATCCTTATTAAAGTTAACAAAGAAATCCTGATAACAGAGGAGTTTTGAAGAAAATGCAAAAGTAACTTCAAAATAGTTGTCAAACAACGCACTACTTGAATATGTAATTTCTCTATGTAAATTAGTTTTAATTTAGCAAAATGTCTAGTCAAGTCCCATTTCTTCTGTAAGCAGAAGTGTTAGTGGAGGCTTCTATGTGCTGACACAGCAGTCTGACAGTAAGCTGAGGGGGAGCAAAAGCACTGCACTGTGTATTCAGTTAACTGTCTGTGATGGTTGTTTCTGTGTTTCCCTGGTGTTTTTCTACGTGAACCTGGACATCCTGAGCAGAATTATTTCATTGCAGCATCTACAGATCTGTCAGTATTCCAGCTGGGTTGATACAATTCAGTGGTCTTACTGACTTTTCTGGAACTAGCGGTGTCTGCTATTAAGTTAAACAATGTTCTTTTTCCAGAAATCTTGACTTAAGTTTGTTCTTGGAAGGTGTCAGACATGTGGGTCATACCAACACCAGGAAACCCTTGAGGCTTGGGGCAGCGTGGCTGGAAAGCTGCCTGCTGGAGGAGGACCTGGTGGTGCTGATCAACAGCAGCCGAACACGAGCCCAGGTGGCCAAAAAGACCAATGGCACCTGGCCTGTACCAGCAGTAGTGTGGCCAGCAGGACCAGGGCAGTGACGTTCCCCTGTGCTGGGCACTGCTGAGGCATTTCAAATCCTGGGGTCAGTTCTAGGCCCCTCATGACAAGAAAGTCATTGAAGGGCTGAGGCATGTCCAGAGAAGGGAACGGAGCTGGGGAAGGGGCTGGAGCACACGGCTGATGAGGAGCAGCCGGGGGAGCTGGAGGGCCCAGCCTGGAGAAGAGGAGGCTCAGGGGGGACCTTCTCACTCTCCATGACTCCCTGACAGGGGGTACAGCCAGGTGGGGGTCAGGCTCTGCTCCCAGGGAACAAGGGACAGGAGGAGAAGAAATGGCCTCAAGTTCTGCCAGGGGAGGTTTAGGTTGGATATTGGGAATTTCTTCACCAAAAGGGTTCTCCAGCCCTGGCACAGCTTCCTAGGACAGTGGTGGAGTCCCCATTCCTGCAGGGATTTAAAAGCTGGGTGGATGTGGCACTTGACCACATGGGTTAGTGGTGGACTTGGCAGTGCTGGGGGAATGGTTGGACTCTGATCCTGGAGCAGTTTTCCAACCTGAACAATTCTATGGTTCTATGATCTTTTTCTCCACTAGAAATTGGAAAATGTTCAGCATGTTCTAGGACGAAGTTCATACTAGTCTGGAAACTAATTTTTAAACTGCATCTTCCAGCTAAGGATGTATACACTTGAATAAAACATCAGAACTTACAATTTGACATGTTTATTTAGAGGAGACAAAAAGTGCATGGTGTTCATAATGCTGCCTCTTAATTTTACTTTCAGTAAGGAGGTTTGAGTTGTTTTCTTTTGCAGTTAAAGACAGGATTAGTCTGTCCTTGTTTTCAATTTAGATGTCAATTAATGGTGGATGTCAAGTTGGCAGTTACTAAATTTGAGCGAGTCTGCATTTTCTGGATTTTCACATCTCCTTAACTCTTTGAGAACTATTTTTACAGTGTGTGAAATATAGTCTTGCAAATATCTGAAGTGCAGCTATTCATGTTTCTGACAAGCAGAGTTTCTAGTGCTGACACCAGTTGGAAAATTGCATCAGCTTAAGACTCAAACTGTTGAGATTTGAAAGCAAGACAAAGTCTGAACCTTGCTATGTTAGGCATAGAGTATTTCAGTTACTCCATTATCTATCCAAATAACTTACTTATGAGCTAAGCTGTGGTTTTCATAGCACTTTTTGATATATTTAAATATTTAAATCGATGAATACAACTTATATATGTACTTAATATTAGACACTTATTTGACTTACGTTTCTGCTCGGAAACTGACTTTAGCTTCTGCCATAAAACCATTTCCTGACAAGTTTCTGGCCATAGGTTACTTGTAATTTTCTGACGTTAACTTTTAACATGCATTTCTGAGGTGAAAGTATTGTCGTTTTTGGATTGATGCATTTTTAAGCAGGTATGTTAGCTCAAACAAATTTAATCAGTAGCAGTGAAAAGAAACACTTTGTCCAAAAAATGTTTTTAGGGTAGTGTCACTTGTTCTGCAAGTGTGAACTGTGATAATCTGGTTGTTACTGATTGTCATCACGTAGGATCATTATGACCTCCCGAGTCACTGGTATAGGAAAAGGTAGATGCTCCACTCAGATTTTAAAAATTTTTGCACTTGAAGACACCATTGTTTGATGTAGCTTGCACCTTGCCTTCCACCCTCCGCAGGCCTGGGTTGGGGTATTGGTAGAATATAGAAAAGAATATTTTATTTCTAGTTGGTGGTATAACTAGTTTTGGTCAGTGTACTGCTTTCCATATGTGAGTTGATCGTGGTGATCTTTTAAGAATTACTCTGAAAGAGGGTAAGTTATGTGGTACTTGGGTCATGTTCCGTACCGAAGTGGTACAAAGAGTTTTAGGGGTAACTGGGTCCTAAATGCAAAGGTTCTGGAGTGAATAAGGGGTTATGTTGTTAAATAGTTCTAGCTGTCATCATGGTCTTAACGATGGGGTTTTAAAAATAAGTATGGAGTTGTAAAAGTGATGTAGGTGATCAGAAGATGGCATTCCCAGGTAGCCTGGAGAGCAAAATCATGAGTTAAAAAAAATTTTTTTTTTAGATGATAGGTAAAGTAGGAGTTAGTTGAAGTCCTGCTTTGATGCAGTGTTATTCGAAAATGCTTGGGTTTTGGTGGTTTGAGGAGGCAGGTGACTGGAAAAGGTTCCTCAGGCTGTGGCCATGACGTGCAGGTTTAGGATGGTGGCAGAGAGAGCACTGTGAATGGAGTAGTTTGTGTGTGCAGAGGCAACCCGTGCCCTTTGGCAGTCTGGCTCAGCACTGGTAGCACCAGAGGCTTTGCTGGGATACCCAGCTGAACTGTGTTGTAAGTCCACAGTATACTTAAGGAGTAAAATTTATGCTCAGAGTTCATAAATGTAAATATATCGCTGTACTTAAAAGAACAGCCATGAAGGTATTTGGAGAGACAGTTGTGCAAGACAAAGCTTGGAGGAATATAGAGAGGCTGATAAAGGCTGTTAGGCATGCAAGCAGGAGTTGTCCCTGGCTCTAAGTGGGTAAAAAATGTGAAAAGATACACTGAGAGTAGTCTTCTCAGGCCACTGGATAGGGGTGCTGGGGTGAGGAAAATGAGGAAAGGAGTTGCAAATAGCTCAACTTAGAATTGGGAGAAAAAGCTGGTCCAAGAGTGCTTGTGCCAATCTTTATTGAAAAAGAGTATTATTTCCTTGCCTATATTTGGTGATTGTAGTATCATGTGAGTCTTGGCTTTTAAGTATTCCTTCGTGTCTCTCCTTATGCAATGCAGAAGAAGCCAAATCTCCAAATAGACTGAGATGTATTTAATGTGGGTGTGTTATTTTTAGTTTTAATAAAATGTTGTTTGATCTGGCTGAGCAAGGTGAATTTGTGTAGGTGGCTTCCTGACATTTTTCATCTCTTCCTTGATCTTTGCCATAGTATTTAAGAGACGGGAACAGGTTTCTGTCAAGTTCTCCCTAGAACTGTATTTTATTAGGAATGTTTTCTGTAGAGAAGAGGAGGCTCAAGGATGGACGCATTTCTCAGACAAAACATTCCAGCAAAAAGGAAGAGAGTGAACTGTTCACCAGCTCCAAAGAACTTCCAAAAAGAGCTTAGATCAGAACTCATGAAGCCAGGAGACTAGGAAACACTTTCAATAGTATGCATGACTAAGGATTAAAATTAATTTTCAGAGTTGGCAGTTTCCTTTGGATATGCTTTTTGAGAACAGCTGTACAAACTTCTGCCTGGAGCAGTTCTGGTTTGGTAAATCCCTGAGTCCTTTGTTGGTCTTGTCTTCCATGACTTAAACCACATACTATTCTCACAATTCTGAAACTTGCAGTAGTTTTTGATTAATATATTTTTTCTAATATAATTTTATATTTTTATATATTTATATATTGGCCATGAAATTCTTATCTTGGATTCAGATTTTTCTTCATAGAAGTGATTTGCAATAATTTTTTTGGTTTGGTTTTTTTGTGGGTCTTGAAGCAGATATTCCAGTCTTGCTTAGGACAGAAATCAGATTTATGCTTATTTCCAGTTTTTGAAATGCTTGACACCAAGTATTTCAAGTATTAAAAGAATTACTAAAATCTGTAGGATGTTTACTTAGCCTACTTTAAGATGTTCTAAACTGTGTTGATATAAATTACTTGCAAAGTATTTTGTCATTTCCACTTGTAAGTGTTTAGCATAAGTGTGTATTGAATGTTCTTGCCTCCTCTTCATTATTAAGAATTTTCTGAACTACATCTAGAAGTCAGTGTAAATTTCTGGTAAAGCTCTTTTTTTTTTTTTTAAACATATATTGTAAGTGCTATGGCCAGCTCCAGGTAGCCTTTTCCTTCTGTTCTCCCCAGACAAAAAGGTAAGGATAGGTTGCTAGGCTGCTAGATTTTATGAAATGTTTGGTGACAAAATGTTTCTTTAACTCTTCCCATTCTATGGGGTTTTAAGTTAGTGTTTGGGTCTGTTATTAACAACTAAATATTAAAACCAGGTAACTATGACAGTGCAGAAACCCTGAACTTTTACCTGACATCCATAGTATTATCCCCAGTAAATATATTTTGACTATTTTGAGCCTTAATTATAGTAATTTCTTGCATGATAAAATTTTATGTATTGCTGGCTTTTAATAATTGCTTCTGTTATGAGGACAGGACAAGTGTTACACGAAGAACTTGGGGCTCTTAAGATGTTACGTGCTGCTATTTTTGAGGCTTTTGCTTGCGTCCGTGCGTGGCCCTGGGCAATGATGAGCATTTCTAGTCCCTCTTTGTTCTACCAAGTGTTTTCTGGGAGCAGGCCGAGGTTGTGTGTTTTTGGGTGCCATCTTTTCCTTACTGCTTGATTCTTCAGACACTTCTGCATAGGGTGCAGGGAGGCTCAGCCCACAGATGGAAAGTGGGAGCACATTCTTGGCCTCCATGTTACCCATGGACTATAACGTAGTCCTTAATCACAATACAGTTGTTTGTGCTCAAAGCCTTTTTAACTTTTTCATTCTTCCGACATGTGCAGAATATGATAATGCTTAATTTTTGTTGTACAAGCAGGGATGTGCAGCATTAAATGATGTGAAGGAATGAAAAGTCTGTGGCAGAAGTTCAGCAAACACCAAATCCCATTAAGGGTGCACTAATTATCCTGTCACCTCCCTCCTTGAAATAGATTGAAACTTGTTCATTTATGAAAAAAAGCATTGGTGTTGCTTTCAGGGAATTCATCATCATGTGAATATGAAAGGATCCTGTGTCTTGTGTGAATGTTAAAATAATTAATTTCTGTGAGAATTTTATAACCAACGTCACCTCCCTCAAACGTGGGCTGAAGAGGCAGTGGAGGACACTTATTTACAGTAATTGTCTAATTTCTATGTGTGAATCTGCGGGTAAAAGCTATCAGCTGTCCTTTAGTCCATGAGAGAGAGGAGAGGTTAAACCCCAACAAGCCTGTAGCTGGCGAAATCCTCTTTGCTGGGGACACCGATGCTTTCGGTAACTTTGAAAAGAGTGCATTTGCTCCAGCTGAGGCTTTCTGCAGGGAGGGGAAACTAATTCTGCCAGCAGGTTCTGTTACACAGTTTCTATGTATTTTAATTGGTGTCTCAAGCAACATGCAGCTCCTTCTGCCATACTGTGAAAACAGTGAAATTTAAAAATGGATTAGCAGATCCTCTCACTAGGACGACCGATCTCTCATGTTGCAGCCTTGCATTGAAGGGACGTTGTCTTTTCTGCTCACAGTCCCCTGCAGAGCAAAAAGCTTTGTCGGATTCAGGCGAGGACCCCCAGGGAGAGGTTGAGCCCCCCTGCCATGGTCTGGGTCACACAGAACCAGCTGGTGAGTGCGACTCTGAGTACCCTGCTCCTGCTGTGGCCTCAGTCAGTGCTACCCTGAGTCCTGCTTCTGAAGCCCAGCTTGCTCCTATTCAACAGGAACTGGCAGGGGTAAGTGTCAACCTACCAAGTACTTCTGCTGCTGAGGGGATTAGAGGAAAAGGTCCCTTCCACTAGGTGGAACCCATTACTGTTCACTGTAGGAAGTGCAAACCACCGTCTGTGTGGGTCTTTGATCTCAGGTGTTAGTCCTCTCTAAACCCTCGTTCCCGTTAGAAGAAATGAAATTTGTGAGTCTCCCTAATATAGTGTAACTGTAGAAGACACCTCAAATATTTTAAAATTTAGGGTGTAAACTGTGTGTTTGCTAAGGGTAAGAACACTTCTAAATGAGTGAGAAAGTGGGTCTGTATTTGAGGGACTTGCTTCAAGCAGTTAGAGGAGAGCTCTTTGTTCCCTCTCTGGGCCATAATGCTGCAGCTTGACAAAGCGAGCAGCTAATACTGTTTCCACTGGCTATGTCATGCCAACCTGTTAGTATTTAACAGATTAAAGGCACCAAGCATCACAGTGGAGTTTTGAATTCGGGTGTTTTGAGTGGGGAGGAAATCAGTACCTTGTGGAAAAGCTGTCAGTGCTCATAATTTGATTTTTCTATTGGTGATGTAGCAAAACCTTCTCTGAAAGACTGGATGACAAAATGACTGCTACTGTACAGTCTTTCAGAGCAATTTTAAGTGTTCCTAATCTTTGTGGTTGGTGGACCATGCTTTCCTAGTGCAGGTGAGTGTCACTGTTCACTCTGCCATCACACCCTAGGCATGTGCTCTTTGCTAGATCTTTGTCTGTTAAGGCTCCTTCACCCAATACCTGCATCCTTTTCTTGCACTGGTTGGTTTGGGGTTTTTTGTCCAAGAATCGGCCGTTTCAAATAATGGAATGGATAACTGAATGGACTGTCATGACAAGGTGCAAATAGCTGTAGGTTAAGTTCCTCATAGTGTTCAGACTGCTGCTTGATTACCTGCAGAAACCCTTCTATTTCTGTTTCTTTTCTGAAGGTTAAAATTTTCAAGGGTTAATGTTTTAAAATATAGCTAGTAAACATGTGGAAAATCACGCTCTGAAAAGCCAGTGTCCGTAAAAGAGACAGAGGAGTCCTGCAACTTTATTCGAATGAAGGGAGAGAGTCCACTGGGGCACACGCCCCCGAGGTTTTCTCCCTCGAGGTTCGGGAGGGCGCAGCCTCCTTTTATCCTGAACTCCCGGCCGCATCTCGCCCTCTGCCCTTCCCCCCCTGGCTGAGGTACCAGGGAGGGGCCGCCTGCCCGAACCGCCCAGCACACATCCCCCTTGAACGGGTCATTTTACCCCAAAGTTCAGAAGTTCAGGCTGGTGCAGAGCCACTTTCTGTTTCAGGAGCCGAGCTCCCTGGGCTCTGCAACAAACCTGCTGCTTGAAGTGGGTACAGACACTAAGGCCCATTTCAAAGACGTTAATACCCACACCTTCACCCATCGAATTGTTTGTAAAGACATTGGCACACATCTTTCCTGTCAAATATATCACAGATTTTTGTCTCAGTTTTCTGTCATTTGAAATTGTGGTGTTACTAGAACTGTCCAAGAGAACTGTATTAACCAGACTTTCAGGAACACTGCAGCAAGTTGTTATCTTCATCTTGTTCTTAGAGAGCAGAAAATCTTACCCCAGTTAACCCAGTTGTGAAAGAAATTTAAAACCCCCAAACGCTGTTGGGGATCATATGCAGAAATCAGTGGCTGTACAGAGGAGCTGTTCCAGCATTCTTCTTGGCTCCATTCAATTAAATGTACAGAATTCTACAGTGCTCAGTATGGGCATGTAAGTGGCATGCATTGGCAAGCACTCTGCAGATTATCCCAAAGTCTCACAGTAAAACCATCCCTTACCTGGAATCTAGAGAAGGTTGGTGCATCCTAAGAGTACTTGTGTTGGTTTGCTGGAGTGGCAGTTTTCATGCAGTTTTCCCAGGGTCTGGGAAGATGGAGGAATTAAGATTGAAGAAGAGACACTGCATATTTCTTGTTTGCTTGTTTGTACACACACAGGCAGATATTTTTGATACGACATGAATTCAGTGTGGCCGTGGGTACAGCCCCTGGCAGAGCTGATGGTCGTGTCCTAACTCTTTGCTAAGCCACACCAGCCTCCCACAGCGTGTGGCTGTCCCAGCAAGACTCTGGTTAAGAGATTCTGGAACAGCTTTTAAGCAGATCATGGCAGTTCTATAATGCCTGTGTATGTGCAGAGTGTCTGGGCTGCAGACTTGCATTACTGTGCTCTGAAGTCCTTTATACATGACTTTTTGCATGTTAAAATGCATTTTCAAAGGTGAACACTAGATAGAGCTTTCCCTGAATTACATTGACCTTTTCTGCTTTACCCAAATTCTCCCTTCCTGTCCCTGTTTCTGCTCATTAGTGTGAATAAGCAAAAACTGACAAATTCGTTGAAGTTTTGAAGTTCTTCTCTTAGCTTAATATAACAGCTGTGTGGGGAAATAATGTTTGTATTTACTTAATTACTGTGACTTACACTTTTAAAAAGCATTTGGTAGCCTTTATGAAGGTAATTTCTTTAACTAGAAATGTGTCATAATTGTAGGAGCCTCTATTTATGCATAACCATAACTTTTCTCTAGCTGGATTTCTGAAAGCCGGGGGCAGAGGGAATAAGTGAAAAGTGGCTTCTGCTCTTAAATGGGAAAATTCTAGGTTGGATTTTGCTGTTACCAGTTTGTGTCTCATCGGCATCTAAGTCCAAGGAACTGAATGGAGATAAATTGAATCACCTTGGTGGTTTCTTACAGGGTGAGATGGTCCTGCGTTTTGTTTCCGTTGTGGGGAGTACTGTGTAAAGTACAGACTGAGTAAGCTGAGAAGAGAAATGTAAAACGGAGAGGCCTGACTGCTGTTCATTGTCACTAAATGTAACTTGCTGCTCTTCCAGTCTGTCAGGCTGGTCACGCATATATTCCCCTGGTTTTTGTTAGTCTCCCCGCCTTCCTCCGAAGCAGCACTGGTAAGCAATTCTGGCTGCAGTGGTGACTCACTTTGTCTGTGCCTTCATAGAAGAGTGAAGCTTAGGCTAATACAGTACATCTGTGTGCCCCCACCCCCATGGAATCTACCTGGCATCTGTTTGTCCACAGCTGCGTAGCTGCAATCTCCCAAAACTCTTGGACTAGGAAGCATGGAAATAACTGGGAGCAGATTCTGTGTTCTGCTTTGCCCTCAGTAGGGTACAGAGTTGGTTTTGGAAATTGATGTCTGTTGCCCACTAAACCTGGTGATGATACATTAGTTGTGCTTGTCAAGTTAGGAAATTACAGTGATAGGATGATTTGAGGCTTGTGCTATATAGGTTTGTCTTTTTTGTCTCTGTAACTTGAGCATTGAGAATGAAGCATATGTTAATAACATCTTAAGGTTTTGACATTCAGGTGGAAATCACTTCTTTATTTTTAAGGATTTTTGCATATAGAGATCTGTAGTTCCACTAATGCAAATTTTTTACCAAGTGTTTCCTTTTTGCTTTCAGGATTTTTGATAAAAGTTGAAACAAATTGCTTGCATATGTGACAACACTTTATGTGCAAAATGGAATATTTTCTGAGTTCACATGCTGGTTGCTGAAATACATGATATCATGGCTTTCTATTTTAGCCTCATCTTTTGGGAAACCAGTGTATGTTGGCAAGGGCAGTGACTAATAAGACCACCTTCTGGTAGTACCATGGACTACTTGACTTCTGATGTAGGAAGAGCCAGGGATCATCAAATGCAGTATTGACACGGCTGGGCTGGTAGGTGTGTGTGAGTGCAGGGGGTCGCGTTCAGAACTGTCCGTAGCTTCTTATTCCCGGTGCTGAAGGTTTCAAAAGTACTCAACTAGGGTGCTAGTGAGGTAGCTATGCTTTTCTATGAACATAAATAAACCCAGAAAAGCCCTAAAGGTAATTAAATAGGCAAAGTGCAGTGTAAGTGGGTTTTTATTAGCATTTAGTGGAGTACTGATATTACAGTATTATCTGGGTTCTAAGTGTATGCAGTGCTAAATAGAAAGTTTTGCACTTTACACCCACGGTCTGCCTCAGATGTCAGTCTTGTGCAGACTTACGCAGTCATTCTGTGGGCCTGCCTGCTTTTGGTGCCCAAGTGGACCAAGTCATGGTGGGGGAGGAGCTTTGGGGCTTCAGTGGACTCTGCCCATGAGCTGCCCTTGCTCCAAGTGTCAGCCGAGCTCTGAAGTGAGAGCGAGTGAAGGGGAGGTGTCTGTCTGCGTGTCCTGGGGCAGGAGGCCACGGAAGGGTGGTGCTGGACTGGGCAGATGGCAGCATGTGGAGCTGTCTGAAGGGATGGTGTAGCCAAGGGGGGGTCGGTCTGTTTTTCCAGGTAACAGTGACAGGACAAGAGGAGATGGCCTCAAGTTGAACATTTCGATTGGATCTTAGGAAAAGCATGTTCCACAAACCGATTGTGGAGCCCTGGGGGAGGCTGCCCGTGGCAGTGGTGGAGCTATCATCCCTGCGGGGATTTTTAAGATGTGTGGATGTTTTAGCATTGGGCATGGCAGTTCTGAGGGATCTCTTAGACTTGGTGATCTTGAAGGTCTTTGCTAACCTAAGCAATTTGATGATTCTAAGATGTTTTGTAATGAGATGAAGATGCTGATGCTGCCCTGATCACCTTCCGCAGTGAGAGGAATCTGTCGTGGGGTTATTTTTTGCAGGAGCAAGGGAGATTAGTTGAGGAACTGGGAGAGCAGTAGGAGGAAAGAGCCGTAGAAATCCTCAGAAAATATGTAAAACCTTTGTTCAAAGACCTTTTGAATATTTGTGATAGTTGGTAGCCTGTGATGCTTCCTTTTTTGTTCCTGGTACTGTGGAAGATGTTAGGTGACTATCCATTGCTAATTCCAATAAAAATACTATTGTACTGGTTTATAGAGCATGCTTCGACAGACATTCCTGCAATGCTATCATTTTGTTGAAGGAACTAACACCACTTAGAGTAATTAGGTAAGGTGCTTTAGAATGAACTCCAAAATAATGGGTATGTTTATGTTGAGCTTGAAACTTCAGGGTATTTTTTAAATCAAACCAATTTTGAAAACTGTCATTTTCAAATTTTCAGTATATAGAAAATGTAACTGTAATAATTGTTACACAGTCCCTAAAGATATTAGTGCTTGGGATATGATTTCAGGAGTCTTATTTGTAAATGAAATATTTTGAATTAATTGTATTTGATAGTATCTGTGTGAAACTCTGTATGCCTACATGTAAATCATAGAAGATTATTGCATTGAGTGTGTATCATTGACAGTAAAGAAAATATCTCCTAACTGATGCATAAGACATTTGGATCAATCTGAAGAGACTGAAATGTTCAGTATGTGATCTTTGTTTGATCAGTGTAATCTGATTTCAGAGATCTGCAGATGGATCAAGTCCAGAAGATGGAGATGGTAAGAGACTTTATTGTAAAATTAAAAGCCATGAGTGTGCGTCTTGCTGGAATGTTTTGCATTTTCTCCAATTGTTTTTTTTCTACAGAATCTGATCGAGAGGATGGAAGCTACTGTCCACCTGTAAAACGTGAGAGAACTTCATCTTTAACTCAGTTCCCTCCTTCTCAGTCAGGTAAATGTTGCTCCAGTATTCTGTATGAGGGATGGTTTTCCTTCCTAGGCATTCTTTTTCCAGTCACGTAAGCAGTCTTATTACTGTGTTCTGTGCTTTGGATTAAGTCCACAGCAACCATGTGCTCGTGGTAGCAAATTTGGTGAAGCCCAAAGGAGTTGATTGATAGTTTTAAAAAATTTTTTCTATCTGTAAGTTTATATATATTTGTTATTTCAGCTTTTACTGTTGTGCTGTTAAATTGCAGAATTAACCAGAAATCTTCTTGATTTGTTGTGATCAGGTTGCTTCTTTCCAAATTTATATAAGTGCTACCTTTTTCTTAGTTACGCTGCTGCCAGGGAAATTTTTCAAGTCTCAGCTCATGTTTTAGTCCTTTTCTCCCATTCCTTTTAAAACGGAGAGGGTTCAGTGCATTCCTGAAACACCTGACAAACACCCACAGCCTGTGTGTGTGCACAGTCAGGGCAGTGAGATCACTGGGGTAAATCCATGCAGCTCACTTGCACGGGAATGGTCATGTTTAACATTTGTTCACCCACAGGAACAGTCTTGATTTCTGCCTCCTCTCCTCACAGATCATATGAAGGTTTTAGCTTCGGTCAGTGGTTATTTTAGTTAAAATATGTCAGTGTTTGAGGCAGATTTGAAGACTGCTACTTTATTTCTACCATCTTAGTTGAAATAAAGGAGATGAAAAACCTTGAAGGAGAGAACAGTAAAAAAACGTCCTCTCATATGCAGCACATTCTAGAGATGTGACTAAAAGGTGAAAGCCTAGTTATTTTGATTTTAATTTTGAAGAAATAAGTGACTATGAAATCCAGAATGTAGTTGCTGATACTCAATGGGCACAGTATTCTAAATTCATGCACCAGTGCCAGTCAGGGGAAGAAGCCCTTCTCTTTCAGGTCCCAGTTTTCTGGTGTGCAGCTCAGTGGGTCTCCAGATGCCATCCTGTGAATTGAGTGACCAGTGCTGCTGCTGTCTGCTCGCCAACCACGCTTAGTAAAGGATTGCACAAAAATAATGACTATGGGGCTTTGGTCTGTAGATTTTCTGTTACAGTAACAGTATGTGTATACCCAGGTTCCCTATAATCTCAAACGCTTCCATTCCAAAATGTCTTTGTCTTAGAAGATTAGAATCTCTGTGCTAACATCTGTTAAGAAGTGGAGGAAAACAATTTGCTCAACTCTTTCATGGTTAAATACTGGATGTTCCAGGAGTCCAGTATCCTTTCTCAAGCCTCTGCTTAGCTAATGTATTTTGACAGGATATGCTAATTTATTCCCTGATGCCTTTGTTTTCTTCTGATGTGTGTTGTTGTCAAGCAGTGACAACCTTGATTTGAATTGCAAGTTCCATGAGGACCTCTTTGAATATTGTTGACATTATTCAATGGCTTTGATTTCCAGAAAATCTTCTACTTTCCCATCTTTTTTTTTTTTTTTTTTTTTTTTTTTTTTGGGGGGGGGTAACATTTCTCTCAAGAACAGGAAAATTTTACTTATATGAAAACTGTGTCATGTTTAAGCATAAGGCAGACAATAATAAAAAAAGAAAGTGGAATTAAAGGAAATATGAAAAAATACTTAAGACAATTACAAAAGGCAAATGCTACATCTTTTAGTACAATGGTATTCAGACATGAGCTTAATTTCTCTTCTGTGAGCCAATAAATACTGTTATGCTTTTCCTCATGCAAAATGATCTGTTGGAGAAATGTCTCCTTCTCTGATTGTCCTGTTTCATAAACTGGATTGTGATTTCTGCATAACACCAAAAGTACTGGAACTGCTGGACAGGGCCTCAGCCAAACTCCCTATTCCTTGCTTCTTTATGTCCCAGCAAAGGGTGGAAAAGAAACACTGTCCTTTGCCTGGTTTTTCAAGCATTTTTCCCCTTTTGATGACTCTTCTGCTGCTGAGGTGACATCTGACAGTACTCTGATGTGCTCTCCTCTGTCTCTGTGGGAGTTCTGTCTTTGCAGGGCACTTCAAACCTGAGCTGCCTCTTGGTGCAGACAGTGCTGTGTGTCAGAGCCCAGGTGTTCCCTGCTGCCCTTCAGCAGACATTCCACACCTCTGCTCTCTCCCCGCAGGGGCCTCTTGAAATGCTGTTTTACATTCTGCAATGCTGTTATATATTCTAGCACCACTTCTAATTCCTAATTCAGATACAATTCATACTGGGAACCCTGTATTTATATTCCCTTCAGAAAAAAAATGGAATTTGTTCTTTTTCTGTTTCAGGAGGCACTGAGGGGATTTTATGGACAATTACTTGCTTTGGCTGTAATAGTGTTTTAGTTTAGAAGAAATAAAACCAAAATAAAACAAATTACTAGAAAATAATTTTCAGTTTGAAGTCTGGGAACAGGTTTATAATAAAGAACAGCATATACAACTTCCCCTTTTTTTTTCTTTTTCCTGACTGCAGTAACAAAGAACAATGTCTTTATGCCATCAAGCTTCTGTGAACCCTCTACAGGCAATTCTGACTCAGAACCAGGTGAGCTTCCTGATTTTTCTGCTTTTTTCTTGAACTGCTGGTAATTTGTCATGATCCAAAGTACTCTGATACTTCAGAAGTAAGATCCTCTGTGAGAATGGAAGTGATGATGGTTCTGATCTTAGAGCTGTCCTCTTGCTCACTTCATTGTTTGAGTTCACCCTTGCTGGACGTAATTAAAATGGTATCAGAATTGTTAAATGTGTTGGGACTGATGGTAGAATACTGCAGTATGACCCTTTCCCACTAGCCTCACAATAAAACCTATGGGAAATTTTCATTTGTCTACTTTGGAAAACAGTTCTTTTGTATTGGCAAGTAAAACAACCCAAATGTGTGGTCATGACTGTGTTCAGCTGTGGCCTGGGAGCACTCTGGTGACAGAACTGCTGATTCTGTTCGTCCCCATAGTTCTGGGTCGGTTGTGTTGGTATCACTGTAGTGCACATCGGTATCGTGTGCTTATAACCAAGCACAGGGAGACTGTAAGGTGCTGAGTTGTCTTATTCTGAGTACAGATATTAAGCCCCTAAAAGGAAAACAGTATAATTTTTCTTTGAAAGTTCTTAGGAATTCGATTCTTAATAGCTGTAGATCTATAATTTTTTTTTTTGAGATTGTGGTACTATATTTGAAAGCCGTACTGTAGTGGATGTGAGCAAACGAATTTCTTTTATCTTCTACTACAAAAGCATTAGTTAAAGCTAATGGTATTACAAGAAACTAACATTGAGCAATTAAGTTTAACTTAATTTATGATAATTAGCAGTTAGATAATTGTGTCGGGGTTTGACACTGACTAAAAGCCAGGCACCCACGAAAGCTATTCACTCATTTTCCTCTGCTATAGCTAAGCAGAGGAGGGGAAAACAAAATGAAGACTTCATGAGCTGAGCTAAGAATTAGGGGAAAAACACTCTAAGGCAAAACAGGTTTAAAACTTAAACAGTATAAAGAAAATTTATTATCAACAGAACTAAAAATAAAAAGGGTAATGAGAACTAAAATAAACCTTTAGAACACATTTTCTTCCCAGTCCCTTCCTCTTTCCCTCCGACAGCGCAGAGAGACAAAACATGGGGTCTTTAGTCAGTTTGTTCCTTCTAAAAATCTTTCTTCAGTTTGCTTAGGGAAAGGAGTTTCTTTTTTTTTTTTTCTTTTTTTTTCTTTTTTTTTTCTTTTTTTTTCTTTTTTTTTTCCCCTGCGGTGCCATGGGGCCCTTCCCATGGGAGACGTTCTCTGTGAGCTTTCCAGCGCGGTTTTAACTTCACGAGAAGCAGTCCTGGCCGACTTGCTGCAGCCTGAGTCCCTCCCACGGGCAAACAGTCTTCCCACAACTGTTTTGCGTGGGTCATTAGTCCGTGGGGTGTCGTTTTTTAAGGATGAGCTGGTTTAGTTTGGAAGCAAGGGTCCTCTTTCTCTATCTTTTCTCTCTCTGCTCGAGTTCCTCACTAGATGACAGCTTTTCAGCATCTGCTCGCTCCAGCGTGAGTACTTGTTCTCACAGGCTGCGAGTGGATCTCTGCATCCTCCCGTGCACTTCATGAATTACAGGGAAACAGTTGTAGTATAGTCCTCACCA
>VYZQ01002259.1:0-34392 GCA_013400655.1 Mystacornis crossleyi | reverse complement strand
CACAGGGGGCACCTCTTCAGAGGATACCATCACCTGGGTTTCTGTGTGATAAAGTGACCTGCAGCAGTGGTCAGTGTCCAGTTTCTGGGCCATCTTCAAGCATGTGTGTCCCCAAGCAGTCATGGTCATTTGCTTCTACACTGTCAGACAACATCTTGCCATCCTTGGCAGGACCTGCTCATCCTTGCTGTTTTCAAGATAAACAGATTATAGTCAAAGAGCTAATCACAAGCAACATCGAAATCTTTACCTTGATATACGCTGTCTTTAGTTTTATGCACTTACAAAAATGAAGGCATCACCTGAAGTTTGGAAAAATATTCTGTATTAATCGAAGATAGAAAAAATATCTGTAGATAATATTTCTATGGATTTAATAATTGTTGTATTGAGATGTTCTTGAAAACACTTTTAAAACATCACTGACACACTTAGCAACTATTTTTTCAGATATAGTATTTAGTTTAGTACCTGTTTTTTATTAGTAACACCTAGTTTCTTATAAACTTGAGATCACAATTTGACTAACTAATTGACTAATATAATGAATATTACTGAGCACTTCGTCACTGAAAGTCTTCTTGGGAAGCTATTAAGTGTGTAAAAAAAAAAGTAGAAATTGGAAATTGTTGGATTTACTGGCAAGGTGTCCCAGGTTACCAGAGACAGAGGCAAATCCCACACAGATAAAGATGTCGTCCAGAAACGATGGCTCCTGATGCTGCTCAGGGACCACGGTTGTCTCTCTTCCATGGCATGGGCAGCACACACAGGTGGGATTCTGGTCTCCTACACCTGCTCTGCCACTACCCCAGGTAAGCACGAGGAAATAATAAACAAGATATCAGGTGAAATAATTATACCTTACAGATGCTACATATTCAGGAAAGCCAGTAAGCAGTGTTTGGGCTCTCCTTTCCTCTGACTTAAACTCAGATTTTTCCAGATGATGCATGGGATTGCAGTGGAGGGTTGAACCTCTCTCTATTTCCTACCCTTCCTCTGCATTATAAGCATACTTAAAGGGCACTTAGAAAAAACAGCCAAAAACCTAAATTAAAATGTAATATGAAAAGATAACCTTGGCAGGCTGTCTGGGAAAGTAATGCAGCACACTAGACAAAATGTGGCCTTTTCCTCACCTGAGCTTTGCTCCTGGTTTCTGGGCTTGCTTGTTTTTATCAGCTTTTCTCAGCTGGTGTGTCAGAAGAGATGCTGCAGTCATGGTGGGGTTGTTGCAGGGGAGCTGCCACCCCTCCCACCTGTGTGCAGGACAAGGCAGCTCTTCAGCAGTGACCTCAGTGTTTCTCCCCTGCCCTGGGACTTGGGGCTGAGCCCCCCAGGCAACCTTGCCTGCCCCCTCAGCATCCACTTCAGAGCATCTCCCTGGCAGGAGGAAAATGTCAGATCTCTTATTCCTCAGCTCAGAATTTCTCTGTCTCAGTGGCTAATGATATACCAGAAGATAGAGGTGCAGAACATCTTAGGAAAAGAATATACAAACCCACACAGATACAACCCACACAGGCACCAAGAAAGGGACATTGTAGAAGCAACCAAAAGCCCTTGACACTAGCAAAATTTTGGTTTGGTTATAAATGAAACTGATGTAGCATTGCAACTATAAAAGGCATGCCAAGGGGAGCACAACACTGCCGCAACATTGCTCCCTCCACACCTTTGTCATTGAGACCACCCATGTGCTGGGCACCTCTGCCTCAGCAGAAGACTGCTTTTGCTGTTCAGGTTAGGGTTAGGGTTCAAAAAGCCACAAGGCCTACAGCTCCAGGGACATTGCAACTAAGTAATAAGCTAAAAGCAAACCACAGAAGATGGGAAAAATTAAATTTTTTGGTGGGACCTGGTAGGTCACTGCAAAATTGCCATGTGAATAAATACATGTTATGTTCTCAAGTGGGGCCAAAGGTGCCCTGAAACTCCCCAGCTAGTATGAAACTGGCTTTAATAATAATAAGCCTACAAAAAGTGAAGATTAAAAATTTATTCTAAACTAAATGAAACTATTAAAAGAAAAGTTTTCTGCCATTACAGATTTATGATACATAATATGCTAATACAGCTGCCTTCTCTTGAGAACACTAAATCACATTGCTCAGCCTGTGTGAACAACTTGGAACTCTGCTGCATCTCACGTTTGCTGCTCACTGCTGGACTCTAACATTGGAGGAACAATGAAAACACTTACTTTTTTCAATTCTTTAAAGAATAAAAAGCTCACATTTCCCTAACTGAAATATTGTGAGAAAGTTTTAGAAGGAATCATCACTGATTTTAAGGTATTTTCTTTCTGCTGTTTTTCACAGAATTTTCCAAGCATGAAATTCCTTTAAAACATCTGTTATACAACATTCCACTATAAATTATGAAATATTCAGTATAACCTGGAGTAATGATGAATAAAAAACAAACCATACAGTAAAAAACTTGTCAATCATTCCTCTTAAAGGAATCTCCAGAAAGAACTGGAGGCTGAGGAGACAGCACTGAATTATAGGAACAAGTAAATAAAAGAGAAGCACAGAATTATTTATGTTCTTGTAATTCCAGATGTCCCGTGATGTTCTCAGTTAGCATTAACAGGGCCCTGCTGGTCAGCAGGAGCTGTATCAGAGATGCAGAGCTCCAAGCCCCCAGTGGACACCCAGGGCTTGGCTGCTGCACCCCTGGGAGACCCTGGTGTCCCTCTCAGCAGGGTGCTTGTCCCTCTTTGCACACCAGGCTGTGGTTTACTGGGTGACTCTGGTCCCACTGTCCCTCAGCTTACCCAGTCCCAGAAATCCCACTGGTATCAGCCCCACGTTTGAGGTCCTTGGTAGAACTGCTGAGTAACAATCAGCACCAAAAGGAGCCAGAGGTTTTAAATACAGCGAGATACTGAATTTCTGGCCCCACACATGGGCTGTGAATTCTTTGCTGCACCTCTGCACACCTCCAGTCCCTCTGCTCCCTTCAGTATTTTGAGTATGATTCTGTGACCATGTGGACCAGCTAGGTTTTTGTATTTCTGTCTTCTCTGACACATTCTAATAACTGCACTCTTGGCTTTATCTAACACTGCGGGTAATTCTACCAGAGACAAAAATAACCTTAAATTTAAAAACATTTTTAAAAAAGAAAAAATAATTTACTGGTTAAGGTGCTCGCCAGTATATATAAATTCAGGACAGAGTCCACGTCTCTATAAAAGTTTGATGGTGTTCTCTGTTGGAAGGCTGACAAGACATTGAATTCCAAATTCAGGAAATGTTTGACTCTATGATGTGTTTATAATTGAATTTATTTCCCTTGAATGCAACCAAACATCTTCCTGGCATATTGCACAAGACAGTTGCATGTTAAGGATTATGCCTGTAGAATCAAATAGATTGATGACATGATTTAGGACCTGTCTGAAAAGATTAATTTAAATGTATTTTACACAATTTGCCTTAATCCTCTGCAAGAGAAAGGGGAGGAGAAGGAGTGCTTGTTTCATATACTTAATTAAAAGCTTTGAATGTTCAATAATTAATATCCTTTGGAAGGAAAATGTGAAATACTTACTGTCTCATTCCTCATTGCCTAGTTCACTATTTTTTTTCCTTTATGAATCAGCAGGGTGGCTGCAGCCCTCATGGTGGAACTTCCAGGTCCCAATTTAACTGACCAGATCTCCACCATAATGACTACACCACACACAGGCAAGAGGCAAAATAAGTTTTGTATTTCTGGGAAGTTTGTGCTGCTCTACACGGATTTGTCTGGACAACGAGAGATGAGATGCCAGCCTTGCCTGGAGCTCAAGGATCTCCAAGGTAGGTGCAGCATTGTTCCCAGCAGGTTTCTCCCTGTGGGTGCAAGAACAGGTCCATGAATGGAGCTGGAGAAGTTCAGAGCTGCCCATATAACACTCACACAGAAGACACTGCCATTTCCCACATTACCATTTTGTCTTCGAGCTCAATATTGCACAGAAAATTAATAAATTTTATTTAAAATATGAAAACTTTTTTTCTCAGTAATACTTAGAAGGTTTTTCCTGCAATGTGCATTTTCCATCATACAGAGTTTTCCAGAGGATTTTGTTGTTTGTTGGACAATACAGAAGTTCACAGCCAGCTCTGAGCTGTATCCCACCCTTGCACACCAGGTTCACTTTGGCTCCCAGTGACCATGAAAGTTCAGTAATGACCTGGTGGAGTTATACACCCTCTAGGGCTACCAATACCAAATACCAAGAGGCTACCAATCTGCACCTCCCAGGGTTCCCTGGCAGAGGCTCTGAGGACTGGTAAAACATCACTCATATGTTGCTCAGGCACTCTGTCACATCACCTGCCTGTGGAGCAGACAGCAAAAGCAACACTATACCACATTTTCAGGACAAACCAGCAAGAAATACATCCAGCTGTAGCAGCAGGAGCATGTTGGTATGCAGAAACTCACTCTTTGGCTTGGATTTGGGCCAGAAAACAATATCTAACATCCCTGCTGGGGTGGGAAATGGGATTTTAAATCTCAGTCTTCAGCCAAGTAATTAGATGGACAATAACATTCACACCCCCTCTCGCAATAGGGAGCCAAGGCTTTTCAGTGATTTTTTCCTTTAATATCTTTAATGAAAGCAGCATTGAAATGTAATAGCACATTACCTACAGTTTGAACAGAACTTTAAACTGCACAGTGTTAAAATTAATTATATATTTAATTACTGTGTCCTTTTAAATACATTATGGTCACATTTATAACTATCTACAAAAACGACAAGTTGGCCATTAAAAAAAAATGAGGTGCAAAGACTTACAAGGGCAGCATCTTTTAGAATCAAAGCATGTTATGTGGCTGTTCCAGTACAAATGCCTGAAAGTTTAGTGCCACAGTTTCTCTGTTATATAGCCATCATGTAAATATTTGTGTCTGTAGAAAGAGTAATGTTCTTGCAAGGACACAATTTGCACAACATTAATATATAACTTGGCATCAAAATAAACAGCCTCCTTTTGCTTTCAGTTCGGATCTGGCATAAAGCCACAAATTTACTCCAGATTTGTACTGCAAGCAGGAATTTTGCCCGCTGCTTCTATAAGGCAGCTAATTTGCCAGTATTGTATTTTTGTTCTGTGCTAACTAATTTGGATACAACAGATTGGATTTAAAGGTCAAAAAGTCAAGAAAATTGACTGGCTGAAGATGATGAAATATTTTTTCAAAAGTGATTTAAGATAATTGCAACAGCTCAGAGAAGCCATGGAGCATTTTATGAAATCTGTATTTCATAGTAGGTAAAATTGAATCTAGGTGCCAAAAACAGCCTGACATTGATCTTAGCATGCCTTCCTCAAATCAGTGTTTTCATCAAAAACTATTTTACTTCTGGCAATGCTGATGATCACGGGGAAAAAAAAAAATTACATCTGCACCCTAAAGTCCAGAATATCAGACACCAGAAAAAGAACAAAGAACCAAAGAGTTTTCCTGACCCAAGCCACAAATCTGACTGTTTGGAAACTACCTGTAGCCAGATGTCCGATTGCACACAAGCCTCTTCTCCAGCATAGCAGTGATGATTTAAAGTCTGGGATCCAAGCAGCCTGGAAAGAGCAGTTTTCTTCCATTAGAACCCAACTATGTGTGCAGCATTTCTCAGCAACCCAACACAACTTCTCTTTCCACTGTGGTCAGGACAGTGAATGTGTGTATTTCTACTGCAATACAAGTTATGAAGACAAGCAAAAAGGCTTTCTAACCTGGGGTGATAGAAGGGGAATTACTAACTCCATGTGGTAGGCAACAACAGCAGATCTTGGAATAACTCTCCATTTTGATGGGTCTGTGGCAGGATGACAAGGGCCTTGACTAGGAGTCCTGGTAACGTGAAGAGGATTTAAAAAGGACAAAGGAAACAGGCCTTGGCGTCAGACTAAAGTCACTGCACATGAACTGGACTCATTAGTGCTTATTGACACTTTGTGGCACAGAAAGTCATACTCTTGTGTGGGAGTAAATCAGCAATTCCATCCACAGGCTGGCAAGCCACTCTGGGACAAAAGCTGAAACCTGAGTGAGTTGTTCATCCTGGTGACTGAGCACAAAGAAAAGCAGCCAGTCTGTGGCTCCTGCAGTGTTTCTGAAAAAGGTGCTGCATCCCATTGTGCTCTTCTTGTCCCACAAAATGCTCTCTGGGTATGGGATGAGAAGAATGCCATCCTACCTGCCATCCCCAAACACTGCCTTTCAGTGAGCTGGAATCTGCAAACCCCCAGGGCACTGAGAATCCCTCACCTCATCCTGCTGCACAAGCACTGCCAGGGCAGCTTTTTATCCTGCCTGGGCAGACCCCTTGGGCTGAGCGTGCCACACAGCTCTCAAGTGGTCTCATGCTGAGCAGAGTGAGGGGCCCATGAGGGCTGAGAGCCATCAGATCAGCTGGGAACACTAGCAGTGAGCCATTAAAGGACAGAGCTGCAGAATCACAGGAAACAGGACTGGGAGGCACCTCACAGGTCCAGCTCGTACATTTTCTTGCCTAGGACAGGAACAGCTGAACCTCTGCCTACAAGATATGCCTCATCTGTCTTCAACCACCTCCTCAGACTACTCAAGTATTATATTGCTCACTAGGAAGTTTTTATAGCTGCCTGGTTATGATTGTCCCTTCACAGCTCACCTGCAGCCTCTTGCCTTCCCTTCTTCACTGCTGCCAAAAGTCTTCTGTGCCACGTTTAATGTATATGCTTGTGGGAGAGGTCCTGAGGGTTGGATATATATACTCAGGGAACAGAAGCAGAGCCTACTTTGCCAGAATCCCATGACAGCAGGCTGCTCAGCCAGGGACAGGGGAGGAAGATGAGGCGCTCTGCCATTGGAGAAGCAATGACCCAGAGCAAGGCCCACAAAGGGTCACAGTCAGCATTGGTTCTGATCCCAGGACAGGGAAATGAGAGGTACCTGCTAAGCACTTTGTGGTTTTGTAGTTATCTAACACAGACCCAAGGGAGGCCGATTTCTGTAGAAATTTGTGCTAGTATAATCTAGAAATGCTGTTTTCCCAGCGCTACTGGCAGAGCCCTGCAATGCCATGGTTGCAGGATCATGCATCAAATGCTACTGCATCATTCCTCTATTCCATCACCAGCACAAGCATCCATGCTAGGCAGGACTTCCAGCCCAGAATAATGCCAGAGACTGTGATGACCATCTGCTAACCTGTTACATGTGCCACAGTTAATGTATTTTGTGCTCAAATATAACTCACATATACAGAAGTGTTGCAGCCAAAGGTTTTTCACCAGGTCAGTAGTATAAAGGTATCTGCTCCAGTCCAAAAACTCACACACAGAGGGAGATTAAAGACATTACACATAACAGCAAAAAATATCTCTGTTTCTAGTGACAGTACAATAAATGTTACCTAGAGAAGATGATCGACGTTTTTCAGGGTGGTGGAGAGCTGTTCTAGACAATTATCATACCAAGAAATTAAATATATTTGGAGTTCTTTTTCTTCTTTATAGAAACACGCAATCATTTAGATTGGAAATGACTTTTAAAATGATCAAGTCTAACCAAGAACATAACACTGCCAAGTTCCTTTATCATGTCCCTAAGTGCCACTATCTATCATACATCGGGGACAAATTAAAAGCTGTTCTATATGGTTGGAAGTAGTCCTGAATGTATTTGTACACATAAACACCTATACTGGAGTCTTTGCTTGGAGGGACCCTTTTTCAAATTTTGCCTATAAGAGGGAGGTAGGTTTCGGTAAATCAGAGAAGAGCTTGGATACAGCCACTGAACAGCACCACAGAAAGTTGTAGGTGACAGGGGTTGGTCAATAGTTAACTCATGTAAGCACAGTTAACTATTAAGAGACAGCAAATGTTAATTACAAAACCTTAGAAGCAGGATTCACCTCAATTTTGTCAAGATAAAAGAAGCAAGAATTGTTTAGAACCAATATAGAAACTGCAGAATCCTTCCACAAAGGATTGCGTATGCTCCAGAAGGAAAGGTAAAAAGTGCATTGTGAGGTAGACTACTAGCCTTCATCAGAAAGATGCCTGAGGAAGAAAAGGAGCCTTCCTCAGTGCGACCACCAGGATAGACCTCACATGCGTGGAACGTGTGCTAATGTATTAATGACTTCCAAGAAATAATTTGTATAACCACTCCCATCCCAAGGAATGTTATGAATATTCACTAATTTTACCCATAATAATGTGTTGTAAGAAGTGCCGGAGTGTGTGTTTGGAGAAATGATCCCCCACACCCGGCATGCCAAATAAAGCAAATGCCCACTTCTCTGACTCTGTCTCTGAAGTGTCCCTTGGCCCGGTTTGGGATGATTCACAGGTCCGAAGAAGGCTGAATCCAGTCACACAGCCAGCTGAGGCACTGCACTATAGCTATGCTGCCCCTAAACCCCATCCTGGCAGCATTCAGCATAACATCCACCAGGAAATTCCAGCCTTCCCTCTTCCAGGAGTCTCCAGCTGCTAAAGGGCACCGTGGATCTGAATTCAAGGTGGCAATTTCCATCTCATGTCCATCACTGGTATCCTACTAGAACTACTTTAAGTTTTGTCCTTGGGAGGAAACATGCATTATGCATAGCAAGAATTTCTCTATCCATTTCCAGAATGCATTATCACTCTTGATAAGGCTTCCCAAGTCACCAGTCTCATTGGAAAGGAAGGTGAGCTGACCCATGAATGCCGCAGCTCCAAAGGCTCTTTGCTAGGAACACCATCCAAGAGGTACAAGGGGCAGAAAGGCTGAATACAGACCCCTGGGTGACATGCACTGGACTGACCCCGTCCCTCAGTTCATCTGTCCCATGCCCGTTACTGCTGAGTGCACTGAGCCCTCAGCTTAATGAGAGGAGCTGCAGAGGCAGAGGGAAAGGAGACTACATCTTTGTGGAGGTATCAGGGACAGAGTCAAGAAACAGAGGATCTCCAAAGGTCTCTTGGCATTTCCCAAATCCAATACAGTAAAATTAAATTTAGCATATTACAGTTTCCTTGAAATGGGTAGCAGGATAAGAGGATGTTTAAGGGCCAGAAGAATAGACACAGAGACAAAGCTACTGAAAGCTTTGCAGGGCATGCTCTAGAAGTGTAAACACATACACTAAAGGAAAATGCATTACCCTATTTTACCTTCTGTACTGTAATAGCAAATTTCATATTTCGTTAATGGAATGCGCAAATGTGGCAGGAAGTCTGAACCCAGACTCATGGGGGCTATTTTTATAGCCTGCAGAATCAGAGAAAAGTATCTCCCAGAGACACAAGGCAATGCAATCAGCCATGGCCAGCAGTTGGCTGCTCCCTTAACAAGCAGGCATCTTATTCATGTTCCAGAAAGGCCACTCCAAGTACAGCTCTGTTCCCATTGTGTTCTAATCCCTCCTCCCATCAAAAGCCCAAAATATTTATGCCTGCTCTATTATATTATAAATTTATATTTCTGAAAATTAATGAGTTATGACATGACACCAGGCATGATAATTGAACCTCAGGGCCCAGCCCTGTTGAAGCTGGTTTAGAGCTGTCTTACTTTTGGGGGTTAGAATAACCTCCAGATTGGGTATAGGGTATGTTAAAAATAAAGAGACATCCAAGCCTCTAGACTGCCCTTCCACCAAGGGATATGTCTAATTATACATCCACTTTACTTTCCCCTGCAAGCTTCCTATTGGAAGCAATTATTTTAAATAGATAAAGGATGTCGGTGAGGTCCAATTTGTGTCTCTGTCTATCAGCTGTACACTATGAGCATGAACAAAGTCTTAGCCATGGATGCGGATATGTCCTGAAGTTTTATTCTGACATTTGTGAGTCTCATTAAATGTGCTTCTTTTATTAGTTTGTTTTCTGTAATTGCAGCATATGAAGATTTTCAAGATTTTCGATTACGCTCCTGGCATTTAATTTGAAGTGATCCTGAGTTTAGTGCCCAGACATGTATTGGAAGTGACCTTCAAGCTTGAGAGAAAATAATTTCATTTTAGAATACATCAATAAGCAATAGGCAGAAGCCTGGTACATTTAGTAGCATCTATCAAACATTTTCCCTTAAGAACTTGCTGACCTTCTTGGCAGAGGACATTCAACAACAAACCACTTCTGTTCACTTCCTTTATCAAAGAGATGGGATATCTACTAAGCCATTCCTGCACTCAGAAATTAGATGAGCTATCAACAGCAACAGACTACAGAGCTCAAATTATCTGTTCTCTCTGCCTGATGAAAGGGAAGTATAACAGCAGCCTTTCAGTGCCTTACAGTCAGGGCATCCTCATCTCAGCTCCACTCCTGCATTACATGACTGCATGTTTTAAGGAAAACAATTTAAAAAGGAGGCTATTTAGCAGCCTGTAGATCCACCCAACAGTTGCTCCATTCTGGTTTTGCTAACAGGAGGTTGGATAACAGCTGAGCATATAATTTGCAGTGAATATTCAGAGGAGTATCTCAGGCTTTACAGCTGTGGAAGTGGGATCAGGCCCGGAACAGAACTGGTCCCAGTGAATTACACAAGCACATTTGACAGAGATCACAAGAGGGAAGGAGGAAGTTTTGAGTGACAGCCTCTTCAATAATAAGTTTTTGACTGCACAGTAGAAAAACTATAAATTAAAATTTTTAGAAAGCAGGTGATTTATTAAGAAAATAAGTGTTCCCAGATTATTTAAAGCTCTAAAAGCACATCCCATGCATACATTAGTTCTAGCAGAATGAAATTACCATGTTTCCAAAATTAATTCAGTAGCAACAATCTTAACAGAAGGTAAACAGTTGCAAGTATGTCGTAGTAATTTATTTCATAGCACACATTCATTTTGTGCAAGAATCCCCTTTGCATTCTTACCAGTAGTCAGCTTTGAAAAGTTTCAGTGAGTTAGGGATGCTGCAGACACTCAGCTCACAGATATCCTTGTCACAGAAAGGTAACTTGCAGATGTCCACAAGCTCTGAGCAGATGGTGCACTGAAAAATTTCTGCATACTGAAGGTCTGTGCAGAGTTAAAAGGAATTTTTATGAGCCCACCAAGAAGTAGCTGCAAGCACAGTTAATTTCTAATTATCAGACATTCAGCATGAATAGGACAAGTCCTCTGTGTTGTGGGATAAACAAAAGGCTTCAAAACAAATTATCAACAACACCAGAGCAAAATCAAACTGGAGTGGCTTTTCCTGAGCCCAAATCCTCACTCCTGTCCTCCCCAAGTCCCTGCTGCAAAATGATGCATCTGTCCCCCAAGAAACCTCTTGGGATTTATGGGCACTGAAAATGTATGGAACAACAACAACAAAAAAATCAACCTACTTTTCATTTGAAAAAACAATCAAAATTTTTGGGGAAGTAATTATAGCCAAGATGGATTTTCTCCAGATGTTGAAAATACTAGTTTCCCTTGCACAACAAAATAAGTTTGCTAACTTTCTAGCCTACTATTTTTTATGATTCTCAGCAGTGCTACTAAGTGGAATTTGAGAAGTTAAAACTGACAGGTGGTTGTAAGGAAAGCATTGCAAACTTGCAGATGCACCAACAGAATTCAGAGTTTTTTACAGGATGTATTTTAGAGTGGAGATACTTAAATCTGGAAGCATAAGCTTCTAGAACAGCAAACATATTTTGTGAGCTCATACAGATTCATTGCTATCAAGTTTGTGCCATCCCACAGGCTTAAAGGATTTTCTTGAGGTTATTCTGTTTCAAAGTGAAAGTAAAAGCACATAATTACATAAAATGTAAATAAGAGATCACTTGCAGTTCTCTATCCTGGGTGTTACCTTTGGCAAGTAAACAGAGTATTCACAAATAATAGCCATTAAAATGCTCTTTTTCTTTTGTTGTTACTTTTTTTATACATAATGTTAGACATAATTTTCACTCAGTATGAAAGCAGGTATTTTCAAATGTTAATTGGTAATAAGGTTTCATTAAAGCAGGAGAACCTATCAGAAAACTCTTCATTAAAACCTCATTATTTTCTGACCAGTTTTAGCCTGGAAGATTTTTTTCATTATTTTAACAGCTCAATAAGAAAAACAATAGGTTTTCTGTAAAAAAACACAAGGTATACATTTTAACTCTTAAAATGACAACAGCCTCCATTACATCCCCAGCCACTTCCAGCCCAGGTCTGTACTCTCCTGCCTGCACCATCCCTCCTCTATGTGTTCCTATTGAAAGCATTCGCCTAAGCTTAATTTTTAAAAGAGAATGTCCTGATCCCCAGATTTAAAAAAAAAAAGAAAAAAGCCCTTTCCTGTCTACATCTCTATGAAACATGAACTGAGTGCACATTAAGAGAACTAGAGCAAATCCAGCCACAAAATAGCTGTGAGTGGGGACCATATTCCCTTTTGGGGTTAATGTAGCAGCAGTAAAACCAACATACCTTCCTGGTTTGTCTGTTTATTTATTATTAAATGATTTTTCCATTGAAAAAAAATACAATTTTTGTTAATAAAACCTTCAATAATATTTATAAATAATAAAGCAAAATCCAAACATGGTCTTTCTCTCTAGTCAGTTCAGAGCCCTAGTATCAAGTGCAGATATTCCCTGTAAAATTTTCAGATTTTTAACTAATTATGTTGTTAATCAAAGCATGACTGCACTTTGATTGCACTCAGTTATCTCACATCGCTTTCTTCTCAAAACAGTAGAAAAAAATCCAACAAAAGGTTCATACCTCTCACAGCTGCTCTTTATGCACATCTAATTAATCTTGGGACTATTAAAATTCAATACAATGAGAAAGTGGTCAATACTGCAATCAGATAAATGAGCTCATACAGTAGTGAAACAAATCAAACAAGCTTACTTAAATATTCCTCAAAAGTGACAGAACAAATAGGTTTCAATGCTTGTTTTCAAATTCCCTAATGACGTTACAATAGCCTTGTCTAATCCTTCAGGGAACAACAGTGGTGTCTCCTACTGCATGTGATGCATTATCTATACTTGTTGGAACACAGCGAATTTATCTCTAGTACTTTTCTGGATCAAATGCTTCCTGAAATTCTAAAGCAACTAGAAATGGTTATTCCCACTTGAAGACAACTCAGCATCTGCAAATCAAAGGAGTGAAACAAACATTTCCTCTCTGCAAACCCAACAAGAAAATCTTTCCAGAGATTCACTGCATAATCACCATGTGTTCCTTATCTCTCAGCAGCTTTAGATTTTACATTCAGAAATGTAAGGGACATTATTTGAAATAGGACATTATTCCTGTCTTGATAACTGTGTTATGTATGACAGAGCCTGTCATCCGAGATTATTGAAATCCTCCTGAAATGCAATGATGAGAGAGTTGTGGGAAACAGAAAAGTAGAAACTTCCACAGACACTAATGAGTTTGATTTACAGCCCTGGAAAGAGCTTGAGTTGATGTAATGATAAAGGTACACCGACATTAAGCAGAGAAATTATAAACCTATGTCTCTATAGTTATGAGTATGCTCTAAGTTAATAAGAAACTGTATTAGGTAATGTGGTGGAGGATTTTTAAGCATAGTAATGTGATTTTATAGTTTAAGTTAAGAATTTAGATGTTATAATAGAAGTATATGGTGTAAGTGTGTTGACAAGCTAATGCATGAAAGACAAATGCAATGCAGTAAAAAGTACTAAAGGTGATAGGTTATAAAGTCAAAACAAAACTTTGTGTTAACTGTACATTGGGCTAGAAAGTTATATATTGCCATATAACCAGAAAACTCATCACTATCTTCTCAGCTATGGACGACTTACTACTCTAAATCCATGATCTCTGAGACTGATGCCTTATCTGATTTATTTTTCCAAGTAATAAATCGTTGTTAGCTGCCAATAGTCCCATCTCTTTTATCAGGCACCAACAGAGAGTAACTGCGTAGGTTATTTTTGTTAATTACTTAAGACAATTTGGGGGCAGCTTCTCAGAGCATAAATAGCTGCTCCTCCACAAGAGAACTGTCTCCTACAGGTCTTCCAATAGTCTAATTGCAGTTTTGAAGACAGAAAAAGAATATATCCACTGTCTTGAATAGCCAGGCTCTGGGTTCCTGTGGAATGGTGGCTGAATAACAGGGCTGTTGTTCTTCCTGTGATATGTATTGGTGACATGGTGAAAGGTTCTGTGAATAATGCTGTGTGAGCTCATGAACTGAAATCACGTGAGATCCTCACAGGATGTTGGCATTAATTTATAAGTAGTAGAGGAAAATTAGTCCATCCTTAACTGCTTCCTGTGCTTTACCTCATCTACTTACTGCCTCTACCAGCCACCATCAGAGGCAGTTTGCTGGGATTGCTTTGCTGGCAAACCTTCCCACCAGAGATGCAGTTTTTACAGATAGCAGCCAAAAAATTCATACCTCTAAAATGCACCTCTGAAAACTCCCAGAATGAGACACAGCAAAATCACTTTTGGGTGACTATATTCAGACTAAAATTCTTGCCAGCATCACAAACATTGATTGGTTTCGTATGCCTAATCCAAAAAGCCCTGGCAGCAAAATCATTACCGTGAGCAGGCACTGAGCAATATGCTTTCCAGAGCAGCAGTCCCTCTACCTGCCCAATGCTGCTCCCATTCCAATCAGAAATATTTTTCCAGTCTCTCCAGCAGATGAGATTTAGATCCCACGTTTGTGTAGGTGGCTACTTTTATGAACCCATTCAATGACAACTTGGGAGAATTTGTCAACATGGCCGACAAATATAGAAGTGCTGAAAATGGGTGCCCTTTCCAGTGTTTCACGATCCAAATCAGGTATCTGACAGTTATCAGTGGAAATCTGAAAAGCATGTTTTAATTAAACTTAAGTATAAATTGGATTTTTTTAACTTAGATCTCATTATAACCAAGTGCATCACTCCAGGTGAAGGACTGAAGCTGTTCAAGGTTTCATCATACAAATCTCTTTTCTTGCTGTGAGGTTTTTGCTGCTGTTAAGCACAGTAAAAAAGGGAGATGACCCAGGCTGCTGCTCCTTCAAGCTTCACATTGGTTATACTGGGGGTGTAGAAACCCTTCATGCTATGAAACTCCGTGCATAAGCATCTGGATAATTTCAACTGATATGAAAATCTCTGTGCCCTTTCCCCCCCACATTCCTTGCTATTGGGAGTTGTACTGGGATTGAGGAGATCACAGTTTTATCCTGGTTTCTGCCGCAGTGCCCCTGTGTGACCTTGCATATTCTCCACTCACATTACATGCTATAAGTCAGAGAAATTCACTCTCCTCTTCATACAACACAAACCCTCAATCCCAGCCTGAAGCAAACCACCAGCTGCCTTGATTAGGAGGAAGAAGTACAGCAAAGCACCTACAGACATCAGCACATTTCACATTTCTCCTGCCTTCCCTGCCCTGGATACCTTCAGCACCCTGTTTCACTTCTTCCTCAAATGTCTGTGCAGCTTCAAAATGGCAGTTTCTTCCTCTACTGAACTGCTGTCAATACCCAGGCACACACAGCGCTTCCAAGAAGGGGAGGGTGGCAACATAATCACAATTCTCAAGGGTGCTTCCAGCTTGCATATGTTTTACCAGTGCCCATAAATTCCAGGGCTTGGCAAATTTTAGCACAGTGATCTGATTGTCAATTCATCTTAGTCCCAAGTTAATAATTTGCTATTTTTTACAGTTTGCTGTCTAAAACCCCTCTGTTGAAAATTTTACCATCTTACCTCCAAATACCACTAACATTTAGAGCAATTAAAAATTGCAATCAAGTATCACATAACCCATCTCAGCTTTGGGAAAGGCAGAGTATTCTCCCCTACCCTCATGTCATTAGTGAATTAGGTAGTTTCCAGAAAAGCAAAGAACTGGAAATTTTTTACACCTCGTTATGACCACTTAGCGTGCTCTCAGCTCTGCTTCTTCAGGAGGAATTCAGCACCAGGAAATAACAGACTCATTACCCATTTTCCCTCTTTCCTTAAGCCGTATTCCCCACTGCTTCACACTCAGCAAGAGCTTTGCTTTCTCACCCCATGATCCAGTTTCCTGAGTTCACACAGTGCTGTCTGAACAACAGCATCCCAGTTTGCCTTTTTCTGGTTGTGTGGTCACACACACGCCCTTCATAACAAGCAGTCGAGGTTATGGTTGTCCTGACAAGGGGAGAGGAGGAACAAGCTGCATAACTCAGAGGTATCAGTCCATTGAAAAGCTGCACTTCCACCAGCAAAGTCTTCTTCATGATTATGGATCCTCCTGAGGACATGGGGAGACTCTTCTAACAGACCCGAGGGTTCGGGAACTGCCCTGCCACCCTGACTGGCAAATCTGAATTGCTGCAGGCTTGGCTTCTCTCCAGAGCAGCTGCAAATTTGCTTTTCATGCCCTTTGCCTGGAAATGTGCAGACAGTCTGGCGTGACTGAGTCAGCAGAAGGTGAAGGAGGGATGGAGGCACAGGGTCAGCATTACCTCCTCTGCAGCGGGGTTATTCTCCACTGAGAAAGTGAGAATTTTGTCCCATGGGATTTCTGCCAAAGTCACTGGTTGCAAAAGTCAGCCCAGAGGCAATGCAGGATCTTTGCTGTACCTCCATCTCTCCAAAATTTTTACAGATGCCTGACTTCTCACCGCATGCACTGTAAGCACAAAATCACCTGCTAACTCAACAAATGCTGGATGTCTCCAGTCCCCAAACGCCAGAGAAACCCAGGGCTTAACTCTGACCCATCATGAAAGAAACTGGAGAAACCTCACTGTGCCTGCAGACTGAGCCCCCCACCACTATAGCAAGCAAATAAATCCCACTGACTAACACATTAATGCCTCACATTTTGCATTTCCCAGCATTTTCCCTTTAACTACATAGCTAAATTAACATTTAAAAGAAAAGGGGACCAGATATGACACCTTGGTTGCCAGGGAACCTTCAAACACAGAGGTTCCTTTCAGCAGGCAATAGCCTGGCTGCCATCCTGGGTGCAGTAGGGCCGCTCTGTCATCAGGAATCTGGTATTTCACTGCATGCTGGAATTGCGCAAAGTGCTTTTTACAGAATTGTGGGAGGTCAACATCACAAATACTTGGTGCCTTCAGCATTTTAATGGCACCTGTAAGTATTTCACTTCTCTATGGAGAGTTACACAGCATCCAGAGTGGCTTTGCTGAGGGATTGCACCACTTGTCCACTCCCCTGTGGTCCTGGAACCCAGAAGAGCTGCTGCAAAACCCAAATGCATGAACATAGACTGTCAGAAAGGAAGAAAGACAAGCTGTCCCACATGCACCCTCCTCCTCTTCACAGGCCTCTTTCAGCCTTCTGTCTGAGCAAGCAACAGGGGTTGGAGATAGCAGCCATTCTCAGCAGCTGATTCTTCCAAGAGCAGGAAAGAAGCCTGCACTACTTCCTGCACAGGAGAAAATCAGTGAGGGAGAAACTTGTTTAGTAGGTCTGCATAAGGAGTGCCACCCTAGAGCCTCCCAAAACTGTTTCTGTAGGAACCAACACTCCTGGTCCTTGGAAGCACCAGAACAGCTCTCAGCATCTGAATTTTCTTGTTCTTGTGTTGTTTCTTTCTGAAAATAGGATTTCCAAGTAACTTAAGCTCCCAGCAACAGCCTAGGGAGTTGAATTTATTCGTATATATATGCATAGAACTGGTTCTGTAGAAACACGTGGAAAGTCAAAATGACACAGTTGTGGTGAAATCATAATACATTGATTTAAGGCATCTGCAGCCCTTTGCTGATGGCACTGGCACTGGCATCCACAGAAGGTACACAGTCAGTATCCCTGAAAGTAATTTTTAAATTCCCTGCATTCTGCTCCCTCAAGGAAAGGTGGCACAGCTCTGGCTCCCCAGCACATCCTCAGTTCCAGGATCACCCCCAGCCTTGCAGACAAGCAATATTACAACTTAAAAACATCAAGTAAAAACTCAAAGTCACCTGGGCAGGGAGCAGAGAGCCAGCCTGCTGCAGAGCCAGCCATTTTGGCAGAGCTAGCGCCTGCCTCCATGTTCCTGCTTCTGCTCCAGACCCCAAGGGAGATGTGCGCTTTCTGACAGCACAAAGATGGTATCATCAAGGAAAGTCAGGGAAATCCATGGGCTAATTATCCAGTGTCCCTAGCACAGTAACTAAGACCCAAAAAGTGAAGAGACTTCTATTCTTTCTTCCCTACTTTCTCTCCAGGTAGGCAACTCTTACTAACTTCATCCAGCAATTGCATCTCATTTGCTTAATAATGATAGGGAATATTTGTGAGTGGTAACAACATACAGTGCTTTGATGTATATTTGATAACAAAAGTTAATGTATGCTCAAAGGGAGGAGGAAGCAATCAGCCAAAGGAGAGTTCTGGGAGCAAATACAGTTTGTGGTATCTTCCAGTTTCCAGATCCATATGCATTAACTCCCAAGTGAGAGAGAAACCCCTGGTAAATTAGTGTCAGGGCAGTGGGAAGTGTAGTGATGAACACATAGCTGCATTAGCAAAGCCCGTTCCATTTCTGAGCTGTCAGCGCCACAGCTGTGAGAGATGATACTCTGATAAAGCTGCGTCCTCATTGCAATGACCTAAAGAGGACAGCTTGGCTCACCAGAGAGTTGACAATTAAGTTGCTTAGGCAAGGAAACTGCAGCTGCTTGGAGTTTCAAGGAAGGATGTTTTAAAGAGAAGAAGCAAAATATATTGTTTGCCACTTCAGTTTCTAGAAGTTTGCCTGATGTTTCCTTTTGGGAAGGGGTTTAGAATCTGAACGGATGCACAGGCCGTGAAAGCAAGACACCCATGAAAGCCCAGGTCCTTTCAGGAGCTCTTCTTCAGGCCGGGATGGAGAAACTCACAGACCACATGTGCCCTGTCCCCACCATATCTGGTTGTGAACAGCAAACCCAGCACATCCTCCTTCCCACTGCCTTTGGGACATGGACAGTTTGTCATTCCTGATGTTTTTTAGGTCACGCTAGAAGGACATCTAGAGCCACTGCACTGCACACAAATACCTGCTCGATTCATAGAACCACAAAATGAATGAGGTGAGAAGGTGCCTCATGGCCCTTCCGTTTGTATCTTTCGGATGAACCTTGCTCCTCTTTCCTTATGCCCAACACCTCAGGTAGATAAAGGTGGAAATTAGTTTCTGCTCTATCTCCTTATCTCTAGGCTGAACCATCCACACACATCCCACACTCCAAACCCTGCCATCTCCTGACATGTGTTTCAATAAAAAAAAAAAAAACAATGAAACAAACCAAAAAAACCCCACCATCAGCAATAAAATTTACAAAACCTATACAACTGTCCCACCAAAAACCCCAAACCCAACCTTGTAGGAAAACAAGAATAAAAAATGCCTGCAAATTATCACATCTCTGACTCATATAATGAAAATTTCAACTTCTAAAGTGAACTACCAAGGCACAGACTCAGACCAGCAGAGATACTGAGATGTTTATTGACAGACACGAGATGGTTTTATACACTTCTTCAAGACACAGTATTTCCTTATATGGTATTTTTCACTAAGTGACCTATCATACATTGCCATGTGAGCAACACATTTTCTTAATGTCCTTATATGGAGGTGATCAGGCCCTCATCAGGCATCTGGCAGCTTTCAGCAGGCTCCTCTCCATGGGGCATCTGCCACATCGCATCTCCTTCCCCCAAGGTCAGGCAGAGACAAGCTTCTTTGTGGTGCCATGGCGTTCCACAGGCACGTCCCACCGCCTATAGTTCAATTCTATCTTATCTCTCTTCACACTAAAGTGTATTTCATGCTCTTGGCCTTTGACTGCATTTATGTGCTTGGCTATAGCTTAGAAAAAATCCCTTTAAGGATGAACAAGCCAAGGCAAAATTTTAACACTGTTAGTCTGACTCAGATTTCCAGCACTTACAGAAATTGCAAATTTGGCCACACTAATCCAGCTCATTTATATTAATGCGTGGGAGATCAGTACTAGTCCAATCAAAATGCATACTCAGTGTTGTGGGCTTATTTATTTAAAATAGGGTTATCATCAGAATGCAACATTGAGAGAACATTAATACTGTGAAGGCAGCAAGGCTTGTTAAATTAGTTTGAGGACTTAGAACAACATTAGACAGAATACCTCAGAAGTTAATCAAGTACTTTGTGAGAATTATAGACCAGGGAATTAGAAGTCATACTGGACACAGGGTACAAGTGATAATCTTTGAGTGATTTGGTAAAGCAGAACTAATCCCAGAAGGGACAAAATTTTGTCCACAATGCTCAGTGAGAGAGCACAAATGTCACAAGATCTGTCAGAATGAAGCCTGAAGTTTCTTAATGTCAGTTTGTCTGAAGAAAGAGAAGAAAGCCAGTGAGCTCATTATATGCTTCATAGTCTTTAATGAAGGACGACTTACAAAAATTCATTTAAAGATACATATAAATTCATTTCTCCAAAGATAAAATGCATTTTTTGAAAACTGATGCCAATATTTTGGCTCAGAGTAGATGCAGGAGATAAGGGCAAACTGAATCTTTCTGTACACAATAGCTCACGTGAACAAAGCAGCCTGGCAGCCTTGTGCAGTGGAAATGGATATTGTTCTTGTTCTTGTGGATTACATGGTGCTCGAAAACCAACATTAAGAAGCTAAGAGAGATGAGAATAGCTTGATGGATACTACTATTTCACCTGTTCAGAAAGGATTTTAAAGCTTGCAAAGTTGATTACATTCTGTACATTTTGCTGCTAGAATGTCAGTTATTTCTGTTCCCACTGCTAGTGGAGACATCTCCTACATAAAGCCAAATCTGGCTGTTTGGAAATAAGAACTGCGAAATGCTGAGTGCCAGGAAGGGCAGCCAAGACAGACACAGTTCAGAGGATATTAGTGGAAATCACACAGTCTCTTTTTATGTCTGACATCTCAGCTGATTTAGCTGTAATTTTCAGAACCATCCTAGAAGATATAAATTTCTTAAATAAGAATGTTTCAGTATTTCTCATTAATAAACCTGGTGTTTTGAAGCTCTGACGATCTCAGCTACCCTCTTAATGAAGCTTTGCTCTATTATTTCAGCTTATTGCTGCAGTGTTCTCAGGTAACGAAGCACAGCACATAATATGGCTGATCATTTAGCTCCAGAGGACACAAAGGCAGAAATTGCATTCTTGTAATGAGCCATTCTAAAGAATGGATTTTTTTTTTGTTTAATTTACTTTCCCTCAGGAATCTACACATGCTAAAAATCTAGACAATCACGAGAACAAAAGCTACTGAATTCAATGAGCCAAGGCATTTGCTTTTTTTTTTTTTTTAATTCTCCCTTCTCTGCAGGATAGGTGGTACTTTGTGCTCCACCTAGAGCTCATTTCAGCTGGGCTGCATAGGCAGTCACAAGTCTTCCTCTCCTTGCTCCAGTGCAGAGGGACATGGTCCCTGCCTAAATCAAGCTCATGCTTCATTATAGTCCAGTTACAGCAGCCCTGCACCTGTCAAGCCAAGAAAGGTGCAATGAGGGTGAAAACCAAAAGTTCCCTGGAGCAGCCCAAAGCAGGCAGGAGTCAGGCAGTCAGCAGAAAGACCCCCAGTGCTTTCACTGGGCTTCAGTTTGATCTCTAGCTATTTTAATTTCCAGAAGTCACCCTCTGTAGGGCAAGGTGAAAGGGAGGAAGGGAGGAGAGCCTGGCTTTCCTTGGGCACTCACTGCCTATGGGACAGCACAGTTCCCAACAGGGGAGCAGCATGGCCAAGCCATGCACAGGTACCCAGGAGCATGCTGTGTGCAGAAGGCTGGATTTTGGGGCAGCCTCTGGAATGGCTCCAATTGCTCAAGAGCAATGCTGCCCCAAGCCAGTGAGCAGGAACAGCAGTGGAGGGATGAGTTGGCACATCGTACCTTATGTCTGGAAAAGCACTCGATAGAGATGAAAACTTTACAAAAACAACAAAATGTTTTGCACAACGGTGATCTACAACAGGGCAACATCTTTGTCCTCAGTTGCCCTTTGTGAAAGTTGCTTGCATAGCTTGTCTCCTAATAGGTAGTTAGGGAGCTTCAATTCCAGCTCTTGGGCTCCTGCCCAAATTGCAGAGCTGGGTCCAGATGCTCCAAGTCAGTCTGCCCCACAGTGGGGTTTAGCCACTCTGTCCAGGGACAGTCAGCTCCACAGCAAACCTCTTGAGAGATGTCACCATATGATCTCTCCTTCCCTTCTGGCAACACAAAATCTGTTTGCTCAGGTGGGAGCAGGAAGATGGGGTAGAGCTGTTCTGGATTTCTAAAGCAAATCCCACACAGCAAATCAGCTACAGGGCCATGGTTTCACAGGGAGGGTGGGAGAGCTCCAACGACCCAAGGAGCCATGCAAACAGGCACACAATATCACCTGTGGTCCCCTACGTCACCACGCAACACTCCCTGCCAGAAGGCAGGAGGTGTAATGCCCAGGGAGAGGCTTGTTCAGCAAATATTTATTTATGTGCAATGCCTCCCTAAATAAGAAGCTCCTTGCGTTAGACTCCATAGACATTCCCACACCACCTTATGCCTAGGAAATGCTGTCTCTACCACATTCGTTTGGGTTTTTTTGGTTGCCGAGAATTGTAAGCCAGGTGGTAAAAATCTCAGAACAGATTTCCACAGCACAGGAAAGCTGTTGTGTTGGGTTTTCTTTAGCTGCAAGTGTTCAAAAGCAAATGCTATGATTTATAAATCCAGGGCAATGCATGTAAGAAAGAGCTGTAAAAATGTATCTGACTACTATCCTACTCCTGTCTAGCTTCAAGAGGAATAGTGTAGTTGTCTGCACGCAGCCTAAGCCATTCTGCACACCATCACTTCATGCCAAATGACAGGGAACTGTTTGACAAAACAACCCCTGAAAAACTGAAGAACAGTTTCACAGCCCACAGCCATTACCATCACTCAGAACAAAATGATTGCTGGCCATGACATGTGTTCATAAACACAACCTTTGTGAAGCCACTGGAGAAGCAACTGAAACAGCAGATCATTAGGAGACTAATTATGGCCAACCCACAGACATTTTTATGACCTAGTTAACATTTGATGGCCAATATCAGCAAATGCAGCCGCCTGTGTCAGAGAACCTCAGTGGTGCCCATCCTTGTGCACTGCTGAGCCCTTGCTGATCCTGTCCCTGCTGCCCTAAAAACATAGCCCTGAGCCAAAGAGAGAAACTCTGGTGCTCTTTGGAGGTGGGCCTTTTTTAATATTAGGAGAGCAGCTGAAAGACACATACACAAGAGCTCCAGGGATATAATAAAGATCACAAAACTGCCATCTTCTAAAATTAACCACACACCTTATGAAATCTCCCACCTGTAGGAGTAGCGTGGCTTTTTGGAGTGAATTTTTTTCATTTTTTCTATTTAATCTTGTTTGTTAGTTTTGCATGACTTAATAAATCCTAACAGCCTTTACTGAACAGAAATGCCAAGACTCTCTTCCAACCAGAGGGAATTTAACTGTAGTAACAGAAACAAAGGGGGTTTTTTTTAAGTCTGTAATTAGCACAAGTGATATTGCACCAAATAAATTTTTGTGGTGATCCAGAGCAAAAAGGTCATGATCCAAAACAAAGCGAAGAAGTCCCTATAATTAAATACTAAAGTACTGATGTGGAGTTAAATAATTAGGGAGAGAGCATAGAAGCTCCCAGCTTACAAGGCAGCCTATGGCTGCAGGAACTTTCAGGCATTCTTAGAGGAAAATGTTCAAAATGTATCTATACTCTCAATAGCATGGTAGCATATCACAGGAGCAGCTGCGACTTTGCCTTACCTTTATTGATCTCAGATATAAAAGTAATCATGATGGACTAGTTAATTACAGCTTTCCTGTTAAGTAACATAAAAGATCCCACTCTGCTTTAATTTTAATGTCAAAAAGGGGAGGTAGAGAATGAAAAGACACCCAGGTAGGGAGTGTACAATTTTGCTAAATATAATCCATGGCTTTCCCAGCCCCCAACTGGCACACATAGAAAAGAAGATGCAAATGGGAAGCCCATTTCCTTCCAGCAGTCAATACCCAGCTTGTTTGGCAGAGCCATTACCTGTCTTTCGACATGCCACTGTGGGAATTTTGCATTTCATCTCCTCCCACACACACAGCGGCTGTGGTCCCCAGTCTGCTCCCTTTGGTGGAAAAACGGCTTTTGCTCTGAGCTGTGCAGGCTCCTCTGCAGTTTCAGACCTACCTGAGCACAAGTTCAGGAGATGTGGGAGATCAAGCAGAATCACTCTATCAGATTTCAGTTTTGCATACCCTACCATCATCACAGAGAAGTTTCAGGAAAAGGCTCACAGCGTTTTCCTGAAACACCAGCTTCTGTATGTAGATATTTATGAGGGCAAGATAGCAGCAGGGAGTACACATCAGCCCAAACCAATGCAAAAATGAGCTTCCCATTTGCTTTCAGGTAGCCATACCCATCTCTGGTTTATATTTCAGCTGAGCTAACCCAGCGCAGTTTTCAGACTGTGCCCACACTGTAATAACACTGGATATGCTACCCTCAGCCCCCTGAGAGCTTACAAAAATATTCATGCAAAATATTTTGTTTGCCTTTGCTTCATTTGGCTTTCACCCTTCAGGCTTCATTTCAACGACCTGAAAGCTTAACGGAGCAGCCGTGAATTTCATCTCACCTCAATAGCACAGGAGATTGCTCAGTGCAGAGCTGCCAACAGAGGGTGACCTTGCTGCTGTCAAAACCCACCCCCAGAGGGGCACAGCATTGGTTGATCCAAGCTCTGCTCACACCCTCAGTGCCTGTGGTGATCCCCCTGCTCAGCCTAGCAGGGAGGGAGCAACCCTGTACCCCTGAGTTTCTTTGCTGACACAGAGCCTGGGTGAGAGGTGAACCCTTAGCTCAGTGGGGTGAAGGAGGCTTGTTCCTTCACAGGAGGAATAGAGATGGTCACAGTCTGTGCTGTCTCAGGGGAGCATGCAGTGCTCTTTCTAGCTGAATGCAGATTCTTCATGGCTCAAAAACATTTAGTTGTGGCATGAAATACCCTGGGAAAAATTCTGCATCCTATTTACACCTTCCACCATTAGCTGGAAATTATCTTCTATAGGTGGGGACATCAAGGTTTCATATTCTGTCAAAAATGTCAGCAAAATTGCTAAACTCTTACAGATAAGCATTTTGTGAAATTCTACAAAAAGGAAAATACTTTTGCTTTTTGAGAGGTGGGGGTGCTCTGGGAAGGGCAGGAATGCTAGTGGGTCACTGCTCAATGTCAAATCTGCTGCTGCTTATAAGGGGCAATTAACTAATTGCTTCCTAACTAATAAGTAATGGTAATTAGTATTAGTAAGTACTAATACTTACTAATTGCATGCTAACTAATTGCTAACTTACATGCTTTCTGGACTTCTAATAAGAAATAAATAATAATCATATCTTCAAAACGCTTTCAGAAAGTCTAAGTTTTATCCTTAGCTTTAAACACTCTAAAATCTTTAGCACAGCTCATAGCAAGAGCCTCCAGAAAGGGGTACACAGTCCATGAGTGGCTGTGCCTTTCAGTGGAGAAGGTAAGTTCTAAGCAACAGAAAAACATATAAGAGAGCATTCAGGAGCATCTTAAAATAGAGGGACTAGAACACGCTGGATGTCAAGTCAGGTACAGACAAAACAAGACAGCCTCCCACTCTCACCTCATCCAAAACACAATAAAATTAATGTTTTGAAAAATCATCTTTGCAAAAAAGCTACCAGAATAGGGCCCTCTCCAATGACCTTGGTGGTTGATGTCAGGCAGGATGGGCAGCAGCAGAAGAAAAGGAGGAAGAGAGAAGCACCACATCCCACTTTACTCCAAACAAACATCCTGCTTTAAAGGAGTGAATAGATGTTGCTCATTTTGTGTACACATCCCACTCACCAGCCTGTTGGCCATTCTGGATTTGGCCAGCCCCTCTCTCTGGCTTTCAGAAACATCTGTGTATGTCTCATTGTGTTCCAGCATAGGGCAGAAGTGGCCTCTAAAGCCCTGGCTATGCCCATAAAGCAGATCCATCCAGCTCCCTGCACAGCTCCACTCATGCTTCCCTACACCACGAGGGAGACAGATGGCACAGAGAAATTATAACCAACTCCTAGGCAGCCTCCCCTAGCTGGGCTTTGCAGTAACAGTAGAGTAGATTGAAATAAGAACATAGTGTAGCAAGATTTTTGTAAATTTTGCAGAACACACAGTGACCTTTAGCAGCACAAGGCTAGGGAACAGAATGGCAGGGGGGGTATAAAGTGAGTACATTCACTTTGCTTCACATGCTGTCTATGCAACAGTGATTTTTAAAAATTCAAAGCTGCCCACTCTCCTGTCACATGAAAGTTCAGCTTTTTTCCCCATTTCAGGATGAATCACAGGGTGATGAATTTGCCTACCAGCTAAGGGCACAATCCAGCACTGGGCTGCCTGACTCTAAGCTCTGCCCTAAACCCCACCAACTTTATTAAGACCCTCTGAACTGACTCAGGATGCAGGGCTGGGATTTTTGTGCTGGCTCCCACAAAGCAGACTTATTTCCATTGGAAATTCTCCAGCCGTGCATTCAAGAAAGATTAACCTGTGTTTACTAGGTAGAGGAAATGAGACTGACATATGGATGTCTCTACCTGATGCCAAGAGATCTCAGGTGGCCTGTACCAACAGAGGCTGCAAATCCACAGCCAGACAAAATGTCATCTGTATTGCTCAGACTGACTATAGGAGCATTTAGCATGTGAATTTGCTAAATAAAGTCAGAGGAAAGGATTTCCTGATTGATCCAGTTTCACCCAGGGCAAAGAATTAAAAAGTGGTAAATTCCCAGTCTGTAAATCTGGGCAGTGTCCAGAAGCAGCAGAAGAGAAGGGACATGTCAGAGCAGATTGGTCATCTGATAGATCACCTTCCATGTGGTACTGAAACTACCCTGTGGTTTTGGATACAGACATGGTTCACTGTAATCAAACATGGGTCTTGGACTCTGCACAGCCAGAACATGACTTACAGTGGTGGCATCCCTGCTGATCCCTAACAAAGGAGCAAACCAGTTGAAACCCCATGGAATCAGGGTATCAGGAATCTGGACACTCACTGTCACTCACTGTCAACAACCTTCAAGTTCCTATGAAGGAATTGAACTAGTTTCTCCTAGCTGAGTCTGCCTTTCTCTTGCAAATGCATCATGAACCTTCATGTCATTTCCTCATAAAATTGTTCAATCAAGATTTCCATAAAGCTGGCTTGAGTGCATCCTTCCTCTTACATTAATATATGCAAACAAATGGCATTATTGATGCAAGAAAGGGGATAAAAGGTCAACAAAGCAAGTTTAATTAAAGAGAAAGTCTGAACTTGAGCAAGACTTAGCTAAACTGAGACATATTGATTAGCTGAGCTAACAGTTGTAATTATTACAAAACAACTACAAGTTTGCTTTGATATTGAACAGAGACAATCCTTCAGATCACACTATCACATCTCTCTGTCATTTCCAATCACTTGGGAGATTGCTTAGGCTAAAACCAACAAAAGATAATTACAGGTGAGCAGAGGTCTCCAGCCCGATGTGGGCAGAGCTTCTGTCCTTGATGAAATTGAAACAGATGCTCCTGCAGAGCACCCTTCTGTGGAGTAAATAAGTCATAGCCATCTGTGTGAAAACTGGTCCCTTGTGATGCCTTTTCCTGGGCTTAGAATTAAAAGCCAAACACGGTTAGAGGGGAAAAAGGGATTTTACCTTGGAGTTTATTAAGGATCCTTAGATATAGGCAGGAGCACCCCGCAGGAATGCCCCCCCACAGACCGATGCACAGAATGCACGTTGGAAATGCACACCGGAGAATACACACCCAAGGCTCCCCGCGATGTTTTGCTTATATAATTATAGACATTGCATATTAGCATATCCATCATAGATTTTCCAGTGGGAGNATGCTTGGCTCCTTCCCCTCTGGGCGGACCATCTCACAATGGGATGGTGAGTGATAGGGTGAGGCACAGATGGGGCCATTAACAGGAGATTGTCCAGGAGCGAGTTATCAGTGACTCATTGACAGGCACATTAACAGATCATAGCCCAAAGGGAGGAGGCAGGGAACATTGCTAAAAATGGTAATAGAATACCAGGTAACCCAGGACATGGCCTAACAGAACTTTGGGTCTAAGCTCGTTATGAAACTTAGGGAATTACAAGTATGTGGGCTAAAAGCACTAGGGATACAGAAAGGCTGCATAAAAGTGTATATGAAGGGGGATATGAGAGAAATATATGAAAAAGCAAAAAGCATTATGGCATCACTTGGAGCATGATGGGAATGGCAGAGTAGCTTAATCCCAGTAGTTATGTAGCCAACGCATATTAAAAATTTAAAATAATTTTTTTAAATGACATATTCAAGCATCACCCTAGAATTTGAAAGGGGGGTTATACAGTCAGCCCAGATTTGTAAATGCTCTGGAGAAGGGAAACAAAATATAGTGGGATTTTTTTTTCTTTTAACCTTAGTACAAACCAGAGTTTGGGCAGTTAGCAGCACCATTTCTGAACAGAAAACGCATCCACAAGGCCCTTCTGCCATTATCAGCTTCTCAAGGGAAGACTACTTCTCCCATCACTTGCACCATAAGATGACTGAGTGCAAGCAAATATTTTTGGGTAAAGTTTCAAAATATGTCTTATCCCAGAGAAACAGGTCGCTTCCACCAAAGCTCACAGAAATTTTCTTTACCTAATCTGCCTCCTTTTCAAAGCACTCTTTCCCCCCAACTGAAGAGATATTGCCTGCACATTAGCTCCAGTAAACACGTGAAACTGCAGATATGCAGCTGATAAAGGAGCACCAAAGGGGAAGGGGGCAACAGACTCTGAAAAAGTTTGTAATCATCTGAGAGGATGCATCCAGCTGAGAGTTGATGCTGGTGAGATTAGGAGAGGCAGAGAAGTGAGTACAACCTCTGCACCACAGATGCAATTTAATCAAAAAGAAACTGTTTTCAATAAGTTGTTTCAATATCCTGAACAATCTGATAAACAATGAGACTCAGAGCATAAATACAAAGCACCTAGAGAAAGGATGAGACTTTTAATCATGGCAAACTCCAGCACAAGAGAAAAAAATTCAGGGCCAATGCTGCCTAAGCAGAACAGGAGAGATAGCATCAGATATGAAGAGCTAATTGAAATTATCCCAGTGTTGCTAAAATAATTAAGTTGAAGCTTAGTTCTAATAGGAGCTAATTCTCCTCCGGGGGAGGCTGCCCTCCAGTGTCAGCTGGGCAGTGTCCACTTTGCACACTGCCAGGCCCCACTGCTACAAAAATCCAGCCATCTCACCACACCCTCTGCATTGCCACAGACTGCACACTGCTTTTCCAAACTTCAGCCCCCTGCTCGCCTCTGGAATCTGAGGGCTCTGGAGTTCAGCCAGAAGCCCCTGCATGGCACAGAGCTGGAGAGAAGGGGGTCCAGCAGCAGAGGCTGGTCCCCATTGCCTGAGTGGATGCCAGAAGGTAGCAAAGACCATGCTTTTGGGGCTGGGGAGTTCAACTACTGGGAGTTCAACTTTTGGGGCTGGGGAGTTCAAGAAAAGGTCCTCCTACCTAAAGCAAGGGTGCTTCAAGCTCAGCCTGAAAGGAAAGTGAGGAGGTGCCCCCTGTGGGGGGGGATGGGCATTGAGGTGGATGCATGGCAGGGCACAGGGTTTCCCTCTTCCTGTTCCCTGGTCATATGTACCCAAAATCCTGTCCCCTACTGGCCATTTCGAATGTACCCCGCGTGGAATCCGGTACTTAGGGGGGTGTTCACATGACTCTAGAGGAGTTCTGGTGGTGGTCCGTGCCAGGCTCCAGCCATGTACGGCTGGAGGAATAAAATCTGAAAACATCAATGAAAACATTGTCTCCTTGATTCTTGCACGGGCCAAATCTGTCTCCAGGGAGGTTTGCAGAGAACCCCACTGCAACAGTAAAAGTATAGAGCAAACCCAGCAGGACCTCTGTTAACTGGTGATTCATACACAGCAAATAACGTTACAAAGAGCTGGGCCCCTTCACCTCCCAAGTAAAGAGGTTCCTGTTACATCCTTCTCTTTTCACCCTTGTTTGTCACTTATGTTTTCACTCCCTGTCACTGGCAGTAACAAAGCTGACATTTCTCTCCACACCTGAGGCACATATTAACTCCTCACACCTCTTCCCGCAATCCATCAGCTCCTGCTTGTATTTTCCTACTAATCTGCTGGAGCCAGAGGGACAAAGTCACCTGGTACTCATCTCCATGAGGCTGTTCCACCCTGCCCTGTGGTCAGCTTTGGGTCTTGGCTTGCAGAAGCCCAGAATTGAATGGTCTGCAGGTTGCAGCGATGAGGAGTGATTGCACTTCAATCAGCAGCCAGCCCTGTGAAAATAGGCAGCTTTGATTTTGCTTGATAGGAGAAAGAGAGGTTAGAAATATTGTAGCCTTGACCCCAGTTGGTCAGGTAATTTTTTAAAAGATGAAATAGAGCAAAGATTATGTTAGGAAGTAGACTGTTGTGGTTTATCCCCTCAGACTGAACAGAGTGCTCAGTGATATTGTACATAATATGCTGAAGGCACCTGAACTGGAGTTAACAATCATAGCAGGAGGAAACCCAAATGATGCTCTGACCTGGTACAGAGGACAAGGACTCCACCAGACAAGGAGTTTTTGCAATGAGAAATTGCATTTTAAAGGGCATCATTATAGTCACTGCATGAAGATAAGAGGCTGGATCCATTTTTAGCGCTGTGAGGGTGGTCGGTGGAGAGGCCACCGTGTTATCTCAAAAGCGTCCCTTGCAAGAGATCACTGAAGCAGTGCTGTATAGCACGCTAGCAGGTCGACTTTCACACCCGTGCCGATGTAGGCACAAAAGCACATGCTCACACTCAAGCTGGATAACTCATGCGTTACCAGAGACAGAGAGTCAAGAGGGGCTCCTCATATAGAATTCTGGAGGGCTTATTGCAAACCCACAACAAAGGGTTCCATGGACAAAGTGCGCGAACTGAGGGCCATGACAAGCTTATATAGGGGTACAGAGAGGAGCGGGAAGAGCACCAGTAACCAGTGGTCTGAGGGTACAGGGGTGGAAAGAAGGCGGGGTAATATAACAACAACCAACGGGGAGAAGGAAGGGGCAGAGTGGGGACTGGATTACAACCTTTTAAGGGGTAAAAGAGGCATATGGCCAACGGGCCAACCAGACAGACCAAATCTGCATAGAACCACAAAGCCTGATGGGGGAGGCTTCTCACCCTAAGTCAAGGGGTGATCTTAAATTTTGGAGCTGGCCCACCAACGGGCCTCTCCTGCACCAGAGCTCTTTGGTCCCTCGGCCATCACAGCTGCTGGCTCAGCCGCCACAACACATTTTTAGTTACATTCCTAAATAAAAGCTAACAAAGTGTTTCCACATGATTAGTGAAACCAGAGATGAAGTGAGGCTACAATCATGTTCTTGGCATGAGAGGAGAGAGCCGCTCTGCACAGGACAGTGAGGAAGCAGCTATGGACTCCCATGGAATACCAGCCTCATCTCCTCTGAAACCACCCGATCTCTGTTGCACACTTACCACGAAATGGTAATTCAAATGCAGGCTGAGTCCTTGTTGGCTTCCCTTGGCTAAGTCAAGAGAGCTAAAACCCACTCACAAGTACTCTTAAAGTTCAGTCACTGCTGTTTGTACAGCAGAGCCAGGAACAAAACATCTCAGAGTCAAGAATTCAAGGAGCCTGTCTCAAATTCCCCACGGTGGCTGATCTCCAGCTCATCTTTTTCTAACTGAAAGTTAAATTTAAAAAGTTTACAACTTATCTGCCCTCTCTCTTCAAAACAACACATTTATAAAATAATAACTCTTTCCTGCATGTGATTTCAGCTTTTTATCTCCATAACTACAAGGCAGAGCCAAGCTTTCTGCAAGGCTGAACTTCCCCTGATTTCTAGGCCTACCCTGCACCCAGGCTGCTCTGTCCTAAGAAAAGCTTACTGTTTACTGAAATCCAGGCAGTAAGGGAACCCAATATAAAACATTACAACAGAACATTTCTGGTATTCAGTTATTGCAGAGAAAAAGATCTTCAGTCTCAATGTTAGCTGTATGGATGCAGGAGAACAAACAGCTGCTGAAATTAATGATATCCACACCCTTCGCTTCCCAATTTTGGGCTTTCCACAAATAAAAGGTCTTCTATTAACAATTTTTAGTCACTTGAACTTGCATCTTTTCATTTTATATATAATTTTTCTTATTGTTACGGTATCCTGAGTTTTTCTGACCAGGGATACTTTCTACCACACCATGCTCCCTGTCAAATCCTGCTCTGAAAACATGATATACCAAATGTCATAGTACCACACAGGATACCTGTCTAATAGACTTTCACTCCTTTCATCTTCTATCACATCAAAACACAAAATATTTCCGGGCACTTTAGAAAGCCATCATGGTCTCTGCAGCACACCAAGATCAATCTACAATTTTAATGTAGTTTTGTCAAAAAACATTAATGCACCTAATGGCAACATAATGAGGCAAGGCTTAACCCAGCTGCATGAAAATTAAAGCAGATGAATATTATTTCAGAGGAGTCCTTCAGCAAAGCAGTTACTTGTAGTATGCTGGCAGCTCTCTCAGCACGTGTCTGGTGCTGCTCCTACCTCGGGAAAAGCCTCTAGTCATCTCGTAGAGAAACGGCAGGGACTTTTCCAGGCAGGTGTACTCTCACCCGGCGTAAAGCAAACTGCTTGTCTGATGATCTTGGCATAAAGGAGCAGAGACAGAAGAGCGGGACTTCGTCCTCTAATCTCCTTTATTCCCAAGAATGCAGCATCCTCAGAAGGGTAGGAGAGAAGGGACAAGGATCAGGGAATCGGTCCCTTCTTTTATGGGATCTGTGGTAAGGGGAGACGCAGGGGATAGGATCCTGCCCGCCCCCAATAAACTGTTCTGATCCCGTGCTCATATCCAAAAATGGTCAAATGACACCCGAACCACTACAGCATGCGAAGTACAAAAAAGGTAACAAAAACCGCAGGCTTTCTGGCCATATTGGTGATGTTATAGCTCATGTGTGGGTCAGAGTCCCCCCTGCACAGCTACATGCCGTCTCACACGTACACTCCACGGCCACTGCCTTGGGCAGTCACGTGCGAGGCTGCATGGACATCCCGTGGCTCTGTGCGAGGCTGAACAGACGCCCCGCACCGCCCGTCCTGGGTCATCCTGTCCTGGGCTGCAGGGCAGTCAACCGCACCGCAACAATTCCCAGTTTTTTTCTTTTTAAAGCTGGGCTGTTGTCTGTAGAGTTCAGGGACGGCGATATAGCAACATGATTTCAGGCAGGAAAAAATGGAGGTACTTTATTGAGAAAACGAGTCTCATATATAAGATAGCTAACACAAGAGGAAGAGGTCATAGGGTCCATTAGACAGATGCCTCTCATAACCATTGGTCAGTTAATTAGATGTGACAAATAACACCTGCAGAAGACAGTTTACAAAACCAAACAACACCTGCAAAAGATAGTTTACAAAACACCCAAAATAGTTTACATACTTCTCTTGGTTCCCAGCTCCATGCTGAGAAAGAAAGGCTTCTCTCACAAACTTGCTAGAAGCTGGAGTTTTCTCTCTGATTGAACTTTTTGCATCCACAGGCTGTGACTTCAGGTAACTAAGTGTGCAAATAACAGATCAAATAAATAACGAAATAACATTTTGAAATCCTCCATCCCTAAAACCCAACACCACCCTGAATGTCCCAAGCCACTCCTGAGGTCCTCCATCAGATGGTTAATTTGGTCCTGGATCTCTTTATGAATGCGTGGATCAATTTTACTGTGAGATACAAAGTTCATGCAGCACAATCCTCTGAGCCCGTGTCAGAGTAGCGAGACAGACCACGTTGCCAGTGGTATGTAGCCTCAGGATGTCAGGAAGAGGAGGAAACTCAGGAGGCTAGTCAGGACATTCCTGGTATAGGGTATCAGGATGTGGATTCTACAAAATAAGGTACAACAGTGAGTGCAAAAATGATATAATTTAACTTAGGGGATTAACATCGAGGTCCAGTGAGAAGGGTTTGCTCCGGGGTGATGAACTAGCGTCTTTCTTATAGCATCTGGTCCAGGAGGCAGTTTTTACCTCCTTGACCTCAGGAGAGCTCACGTAAGGTTTCACCCACTTGCCAGGGATCCACCTCAGTCCCTCAGGAGTGGACACACTGGCGTATTCACATCCCCAGGTGATGAGATGGTACAGTCCCTGGATTTCTGGAGTTTCCGGGTCTCTAACCAAGACCTGTAGAATTTCCTTCAGCTTTTGTCGTCTGGCGTTTTGGAAGTGGGGGTAGATGGGGGGTTTGGGTCCTCAAATG
>VYZQ01002256.1:8257-21301 GCA_013400655.1 Mystacornis crossleyi | reverse complement strand
GTGCTGCTCCTCACAGCTTTTATCAATTGTCCCTAGAAGCACCATGTCAATCAGGTCTTTGGCTAGCAAACCACATCCCAGTTACTGGAAAGGGGTGTTCACTGTGACCCTAATACACCAAAAAGCTCTGTCGTGGAGCTACCACATCATCACATGTTCACATGTAATGTACTTCCGTGCCAGAGTGTACCAATTGCCTCTGAGGCATACTCGCCATGAACCAAGAGCATATCAAAAATAATCACACGGGTTAGTAAAGCCAAGGCACATCTGGCAGCAAGGAGCAGCTCCTGCAACCTCGGTCAAAGCTACAGTAACACTTTCAGATTGGTGCAGCAAAGCACTTTCCCCACGTCCAGTACCTACCATCAGAAACGCAGAAAGAAGGAAAAAATTAGGCTAATTTTTGGTTGTGGATTCTCTCTCATTCTTGTCTCCTCTAAACAGAAGCCACACCAAGAACAGCCCCATGCAAAGTTCTATTTCATTCAAAAAACAGCTTCAGCAGAGAGCATGGGGCAGTGCTGAACTCCAGCCCCAGAGAGAAACACCAGTTCAGTTAGCTCTGCTCTGCCGTCTGCCCTTCAAGATATAATCACGCAGATAATTTTCTAGAACTTTTCTCTCAATAATTCAAAATGTTAATGATCTCTACTGAAGTTCAGTGTTCAGCAGAACCAGAGGCTTCATCTCACACTCGGATGACAAGGGTGACCCTGCACCAACGTGACTTTGGGCAAGCTACTTAGAGAGTTACAAAGGCCTGGATTAATTAGAAACTGGGTCTTTTAAAGTTAACTCCTTGCCCCATGGCAGACCCAGCAGACCTCATTGGCTCCCTGCCAAATAGTTCAAGCACCTCTTAACCAACGAAAAGGTAAAGAGCTTGGGTTGTAACGTGCTGGATTTCAGCCCGGCAGCTTCAAATCTCCTAACCCGCAAGAGCAGCTTATCTGTGTTTGGAGGTCAGAGACCTCAACAAAGCCCTGTTAACAGGTGCATGCTGGCACAAGCTCAAAAGTTTGTCTCTCCAGATTGCAGCAGTTCCCGGGTTTCTTACAAATGTGGCAAAAAGGGCCACCAAAGTGGCCAGTGATAGTCTCAGGGCTGGCTGAGTCTGCTTATGCTAATTCATTTGGCAAAACATGTGTCCTTAGCTAACAGGAGCTGGAACTGAATGCATCCCACGCAAGTATAAAGCTTGGCTACCCCTACTCTTCCAAAATTTAAACCCAAGACCCACAGTTCTTCTTGTCTGTAGTCTCTGACTACCATAAGAAACAAGTTGTGCCCCAGACACACAAATCAAAGCTCCTGAGCTGTGTCACATGCTTTCCAGGGACCGGGCTGAAGGAAATACAGATATTTCTGTCACATGCAAGGCATGTGGACAGTCCAGGTTTGCTGTGATCACTGCTTTCATCCTGGACAGGGGCTGGGTGCAAAGGGAGCTGCCTTCCCGTGCCAAGCCTGGAGACCTGAACCATGAGTTTCCCCATCTGCCTCCTCTGTGGCTGCTGGAGAGCAGCCCCGCTGTCTGCCTGAGGGTCTCTCTTTTGGACTGGGTAAAACCTGGGCTTATATTTCACTTCACTAAGATATTTGGGATGAAATAAAGGTAATGTTTTTAAGTGCATGTCTATTTTGCAGCACATCTAAGCCTGAGCTGTCCCTGTTCCTGTTGAAAAAAAAAAAAGGAGAAGCAACAACAGTGCAAGCTTTCCTATATTCACTTGCTCCCATGTTAGATCTGGGCTAAGATATTCACAAAGCAATGTATTTATGCCCTAGATTCCACTGCTGATACTGCCAGCAAAAACTAAATTACAGTGATTTTCCTGTAGTCAGGCTGCTAGTCCAACAAGTTTTGGAAGGAAGCAAATGTATTACATACATCCTCCACGTCCCCTCCTAAGCACTGTCAGGCTATAATTTTAGCTTACTCTTATTACTTATCATGTATAATTGGTGTTGAGCCATCCTTTAGCCATCATGAAAGTTACATTATCAAAGCTGTTGCATTACTTTCACTAACTCATCTTGCCCAAAGGTTTTAGTATTTCTCAACTGACAAGGCAGAACAGCCACAGAAGCTGACAAACCGTATACCAACTCACTGATCAAATCCAAACCTTTTCGTTTGACCCAGTCAAGTTTCACTTGTAGGCTAAAGCACACGATTTCAGGAAAAGACATTGCCATGCAGCTTCCAGTATCCACTGTTGTGATTTCAGAAGCAGCTGGCACAGGCTTGAAGACTGCAGTCTCATGTGTACCAGTAACATTTAACAAAGGGCTTTTCCATCTTCACTGACTGACGAGTAGGACCATTCATAGCGTATAATTAAGCTGGTGAGTTTCCGTTGTTTTGAACATGACCTACCTTTTTTTTCCTCTTTACTCAGCTCTGTCTGAAGCTAATATCTGCTTATCAAATTCCTTCTGTTTTGAATCAATGCATCTCCATCTATGCAAATGTGAGAGAGGAGATGCTCACAACAGTTCATTTTCCTGGTAGCCAAAACATCCCTGCAGAACATCGCTGCGGTGTTCGTGGACATTTCTCTCTTTGAGGTCAACTTCTACAGGTTTTCACACAGAAAATTTTCATCGGTGCCATTTCCTCCAGCTGTAGCAGCAAAATATTATCATCAGCATGCAACCTTGCAAAGTGACACTTTAAAAAAAATTGATTAAAACTGTTGTCTCAGCATGATGTGAGGATTTTTAACATCAGCAGCTTCCTGCACTCTTCTCTGTTGATTTTCACCAAATCAACTTTTCTTTGTTTTAAAAATAGAACAAATATTGGTACTTCAACAACAGACTGAAACAAATAGCAATCTGCTGATCTTATGTGAGAAAAAAGACCAGTTAGACCAAACCTCCTCATTCACTGTTGCACATGCCTGCCTCTCCCTGGTGTTCTCTTCAGGACAGGGGAAGCAGTGCTTCACTTGTAAGATTGCTTGAGAGTTTTGGTGGGAAAAAGGCCTTTCCTCAATGTTCATATTATGGCTTTTATGCTGTGAGACATCAAAAAACTGCAAAATTCAGCATCTGTTTAATTTCATCTGTGTGGACACAGAGGCATTTCCCTGTTCTGGAATTGGGGTTTGCAATATTGTTTACAAGGATGGCAAACCTCCCAACTTTCATTTGCAAAAATGCTCCACAGATACAGATGAAAGCCACGAAAGAGGCTTGGGGGGTACTTTTGTATCTTAAGCAAGATGGCCAAGTGAAGAGAAACAGCTTGTCCATTTAAAGAGTGCTCTGAGGACTGCTCTGGGGCAGCACAGTGCATTTTACCTTCTGGACAACTGCCGAAGATTACCAAATTACTTGTTTAACACTGGATTTCTGTACATGGAAACCTGCTGGTTCCCGTGTCCTGTAAGCATAGCATAAGACAGGAAAACACAAATTTCATTCTACCACAGTAACAGGAAACAGTCAAAACCAGGACAGCACAGAGAGATGTACTGTAATCAGCAGTTGTCCTCTGAAGCTGACATATCAAATTATGGGGGTTTTTTTAATTTTAAAATTTTAGCATCCCATTTTTTTCACAGAGCTGGCAGATCCAAAGAGCTGGAGAGGAACAGACCAAATCCAAACAACTTCTTCCATGCAGAAGCATCAGAGGACGCTGCAATCTCAGACCATGTTTAGGAAGCTCAAGAGCTGGGGGAAGTTTCTGCTACATGGGAGTTGTGCCCTCAATTCAGCACTGAGGGCTTTGGAAAGGGTATTGCTTAAAAGGCACAAACCAATACTGGCAGAAAGGAACCTTACAGGTCTCAACAGACCCTGAATCACCACAGCCCATGCAAAAATCAAGTATTAAAAGGAATGCTACTCTGAATTCATTCTCAGTAAGGGCCATCACAGATCAGATTCACACCTTCCCTGGAGGCTGACACTTGCAATTTACATTTATCCTCCAACTGCTTCTGTGGAAATAATGAAAAACACCAAAATGAAACTCAGGAAACAATCCAGATTTTTGTAGCACTCCAACTCAGCATATCCTAAACTGTGGGTGGTGGGAGAGGGAAGCCACGCTGTCTTTCTTGCTCAGTTAGCAATACCCCAGAGCACACTGAGAGTAATTATTTCCATCTGTCACACACAACCTACAAACCTGAAAATGGTACTACTACTAGAAATCTAATAGACCAGTGAGTAACCAGAAGCAACCTACTGCTTTCATTTGTGATCTCCACTTGTGGCTGTGGAGATGCCACAAGTGCAGTTCAGTTAGGCGATGCTTGGTAGGGTGAATGTTTAGTACAAGTTTCCAGACACAGCAGTGTAGCAAGCAACAGCTGGTAGAGAACAGAAATACAGAAAATGCCCAACCCACTGCAGGAATCACTTTTTTTTCCTTTCAGTCTGCCTTTGAGAAGTATCAGACTAGCCAATTTTTCCCCTTCTTTTGAGAAAAAGCTGGTGATGTCCCAATTATCTATTTGCAGAAAGATAACTGCTTTGAGACTATGAGGTTCTTTGTGCCAACAGCCACTGTTTGTAATAAAAAGTAATCTCAGGATAAATGTGTAAGACTTCAGCAGGTACAAACAAACTGAAGCAGAGCAGTTGCCATAGTTCAGCCCATAAAACCCTCAGGTATTTATAGGATCACTATTACTGAGATTATTGACCACTATCAACCAGAGCAGAGATGTTACTCTGTCAATGCAGCAGCACTGCCCTTCATTCCCATACATCTCACTCAAGCTGTGGCATCCATGTGTGTGCACCACTGCAGCCCCCGCTTTCTAACAGGGGCACCGTGCTGGGTGGGGAGGAGAAGGGAAAGGCAAATGAGCTGTAGGCATCATTTCAGTAGCCATTTAAGCCTGAATTATTTGATAAAACAAGGACCAGTTCTACTCCTTTATGAGACTTGTGCAAAACGTTTCAGGAAGAGCAAAGCACTATTATCTGAAGGCACAACTTAACCTTTGAACTGCAGAACAATTTTCATCTTCACCACAAATATAGGACTACATCTGCCTTCCACAGTTGGTGAGGGGCTAGGTGTGTTGTGCCTTGATCAGAAAAAAAGGTAACTGATTCCCAGTCATTATACACTACTGAGAAGCAAGCATGCTAAAAAGGGGAACAGATGGCCTTCTTCAGGTGTCATGGGCAAAGTCTGGTACGTGGCTCTCTATATCCAGGTGTGGACTCTGGATTTACCCAAATTGTCGGTCACCCAAGCTACATGGTGTGACCAGACAACCCTCGGCATTAAAACTCAGTCCCATGCACAGAAGATGAGCTCAGATTGAGTTACCTGGTAAAGAACAAGTTGCTGGTTTAGCAGGACTGGCAAAATTTTAAATAAAAGATGAAAACACACCTTTTTAAAGAGAAGAGTCTTAGGAGCACATGTATAAAGCAAAGTTCTCACATTTGCTAGAAATGATATTTTAACTGATGAAGAATCTGCAGTTCCTAAACTCATCCTATGATTCCCCATGAACTGCTCAGTAACTGGGAAGTGGACTGGCTAGAAGCAGACAGGCTAAGGAGCCACTCTCCCATTGTTAAAATAATTGAGATGTCACGGGATCCTCAGTTAAGATAATAAACTAACTCTTGTGGTTTGACCTTGTTGAAATATTTTGGATATTCTGTTTCTGACAGTCCAAGGAATTTTTTCTCTTTTTGGACAAAAGAGGCAAAAGCAATAGATTTGCATGATGAATCCCCAAACAGTCAGATTGAACAGGACCTCTGTCTCAGATTGCAATATTCATCCACCCCCTTTCTTATTTCCTGGGAGCTGTATTTTTCAGACACCATATTTTTCAGAAGGGAAAGTAGGATCCAGAATCTAAAATACTAGGAATGCCACCTCACCCTAACCATACACACTAACGCAGCCTTATCAAAGCAGACAAGAAAAACTGAGGGTGCTGCACTGTGTTGGTTCAAATTAAACAAGCCAAGCAAAAGATTTCTTAAATTTTATTTATGAGATGTGAAAAAGTTGCCTTCTACTCGCCAAACCATAGTGCTAAATACCAAAGACACTGTGAAAGAGGCGCCTCTATTATTCAAAAAATATTTGTATGCTTTTGGTGGATTAATTGCATTTAACATTTCGGTTAAACACACAAACAAGCACAGTTTTTTGTTTTTGCTTCAAATGAAGCCACAAAGAGAACAAAAGGCATCCAACTGAACCAATTTAGGTTTATAAACATATTAATTTTAAGAGCACTATGTGTACACTTAAAATGAATTTAAAGCAGTCGACCTTTGCAGTTCGATGCCCATTTTCACTGTATCCAAATTATCCATAAATCCAGATGCAAGTTGTCACAGACACTTCTTTGGAGAGCTTGCAAAGTTAAAAGTTAATGTTTCCTATTAATTAATAATTGTTTTCAGCTGTTTTGGCAAGTGATTAAAACAAAGTGTCTGCCTTTAATGTTACAATATAAAAGTTTTCTTCAGCGGCTTGAGCGCCAAGTGGGATTTGCCTCATTTGCAGGAAGGTGTCACACGTGATTGCTTGGGGCATTTGTAAGCAAAGAAGGTGAGCAGCTATTGTACCTGCCAGTGCAGTGATTTCCATTCCTCAGCGGCCTGGTTCCGGCCAGGACAGCGTTAATTTTTGCCGTAGCCAGGAGGGGGCATGGCCAGGACCTGGAGGTCATTCTGTACCCCCTCCCGGCATTTTCCGGGGACAAGGGAAGGGCTCCCTCCTGGATCAGCGTACTGTGGTGGAGGGAGCGGCCGGGTGTTGTCAGGGGGTTTCTGTGTGTGAATCGTTCGCCTCTCCCTTGTGCCCTCTGCCATTAACGCTGCTGCTCTTACTTTTCGGTTCCTCATCTCACTGCTGCTTCCAGTAGACTGCTCTCACCTCAACCCGTGATCTTCACATTTTGTGCCTCCCATTCTCCTCTCCATCCCATGGCAGGGGGAAGTGGAAGTGAGGAAGCAGAGCGTGGTTTGGAGTGGCTTCACTGGGAACACTAAATTGTGGAATAATACCATTCCTAAACAGTGACACTCATCCATTAAAATCACCCACCAAGCAGTTTCAGAGGAACATCAGCTGAGATAAATAAAACAATGCTCCTCATGTCAGTGGTGTACCACACCATGAAAGTCATTCCATAACAAAACCATACAGGCTGGGCATCGTTTCCCAAACCCAGCCATCTTGCAAACTCAGTATCACACGCTCTTCAAAGTTTGCACTGCAAAGCACGATAGCATCTGTCCCTTCTGAGGCCCAAGCCATCACACAGGTATTGCTGACAGACTTGTCCGACACATCAGCAGCTGGTTCAACACAAACCCAGTTCTGACCAGCACCTGATCCACAGCAGGATTAAACATGGCTCTGAGAAGGATCCTCTGCTGTAAGTAACCTTCTAGACATTGTCTTTTATTCCCAAGCTTCTGCCATTTCATTCCGTCAGTCAAACTGAAATGGCAGTTCTCCTGGAAGCTGAATTTCCAAGCTGAATTTCCATGCGGAGGAAGGACAGCAGATTCATGGCAGAAGCTGATAAGCTCTGCTTGTGAAGTTGAAGATACTGACATCAACATAAGCAGCAGTAAGACCCCCAGTTCTCTTCCCTATGTGAACCTCAGACAAGTTATTGAGAAACCTTTCTCTTACGCTGCATCACATGTGAAGTGATGCAAGAGTGCAGGATTTGAGTTTTCTCTCTTTCTGGTACATCATGGGAGGTTGCTGCCAACTCCTTCTAGCTCTAGCTTCTCCCTCTAGGTTGAAAAACTTCTAAGGTGTTCTTCAGTTGCTAAGGTAGGAATTTTTCAGAAAAAACAGCAGGCCTTATCTCTGCAAAGCAATAAATCCAGAAAAAACCTACAGACTTCCTGAGCAGCAACAACATGGCCTGTTCTCAGAGGGATTATTAGTGTAAGAATTCAGAAGAACCAAACTCAAGTTTGTCGGCCCTTATCTTGGGCAAGGAGATTTTTCCACCAGAACAACACCCTTATATGATCAGAATGGCAGAGGGATACTTCACCACTCCAGGCAAACAATGACCCACCAAAACACTCAGCAGAGATAACACAGGCAGGAGTGTTCCCTTTTTCCTGTGATCCTATGTGACACTGCAAAATAAATTTAAATATTTCTCAAGAAGTTTCCAGCCAAACCATTTACACTTGATCTTATCTTGCTCCACAGTGAAACTTCATAAAAATTTTAATGACTGATTTGCTTCAAATAATTAGCACCAAGGCTAGTCTACAAAATGATCCCAGGCCTAAGGTTACTTGAAATNACACTACAAAATAAATTTAAATATTTCTCAAGAAGTTTCCAGCCAAACCATTTACACTTGATCTTATCTTGCTCCACAGTGAAACTTCATAAAAATTTTAATGACTGATTTGCTTCAAATAATTAGCACCAAGGCTAGTCTACAAAATGATCCCAGGCCTAAGGTTACTTGAAATCCCTGAAGCCCTCTTTGACATAAATAACAAAATCACTGGACATGAATCCTGCAGGTAAAGATGAACACTCAGTTTCATTCCTATCGGGCCAAGATGCACACGTGTGCCTACAGCATATCGGGTAAATCGACAGTAATTATTCATCCCTCCCTGGCCAGTGCCAGAGAAAGGATTCCACTGCTCTCAGAGACACCAGCAACCTGTTTACCCTGGGACAAGAGGAGGTAAAAGTTCCCTGTCTTGGGGCAGCTCTGAAAAGCTTACGCCCTTGTTTATGATGTGGCAACTGCGGCACATGCCCATACATTAAGGTGTTAAGGATCTTCTCCTGTATTGATAGTATCCACATTCATTTCACACAGCGCCCCACAAAGCATTAGGATCAAAGCAGAACACATAAATATATTACAGTTCATTTCAAGCACGTGTTATACTAAAGAAGCATTTTTATCCCATCCGGATCAAAACTTGCAGCAAAGATCTTCTTGTTGATGCTACACACTCGATGCCTTTTATTACTTCAGGATTTTCTAATGCTGAAGAATAAACTCCCTTTAAAATATAAACAAATGTTTTTCCTGAATGCCCAAGTGTCCTGATACCATCAAATGACATTCTGGATTAGGAGCCACTGTGGTTTTGAGCACTGTTAATTGCCTGCAGTGACACAAGCAAGGGCTGAGCTGGGCGCGGGCAAGGGAGTTGTGCAACAGGCGTCGTCCATTCCCTTCACACGCTCTTGGGGAGGTTTGCTTTTTGAAAGTACCCAGAAAGCTGATTACACAGAAGCAGCCTGAATGAAGGCTGGAGATCCTTCCATTTACATGAGCGCAAATTTTAAAATATAATTTGATTTCCACCTTGTGTTACCTTGTTGGAAGCGTGCGTGGCTAGCCCAGAACAAGTCTCTGTTAGAAGTGTGGCTCAGAAACTTGAAAGCCCTAAATTTCAGAGACCCCCAAAATGACAGCTGAAGAATTAATCATTATGCTCAGTAGCTATAGTTCTTTGTGGTCCAAAGCATGGGGGAAAAAAAAAAAAAAAGAGCTGCATGATGGAAAATCATGGCATCCAGTTTGGGGAAGGAGGGAGGGAAGAGTAGGTAGGCTGCACAGAACTATTTTCCCCTGTACCCTAAAAGACACTGATCCCAGTGTGATCTATGGAGGTCAGAAGGGACACAATTCCTGCTGCACCTCCCTGAGGAAGCCAATTGCAGCAGAACCCTTGAATGCATTCAAGTTTCAGTAAGAGAAAGAATAAAAACCAAGTAGTTCCTGTTATTGGCATATTAATTAAAAACCCACTATATATATTTCAAGGCAATTGTAAGCTGACCCATTAGGATTGTTCCCTCTTACCACCAAAATAACTGAATGCACAACCACAAGGAGGACATCAGTAATTTCACTGAAAAATGACATTATGACTTCTTACTGAAGGACATTCCATTTGAGTAATAAATTAAGCTTTGCTTTTTTTGTTGTTTGGGTTTTTTTCCATTTCTATTATGGCTGTTCTTCCAGCCATTTTCTCAATTGCCATCAAGTATAAATTTATATACAATAAACCAAAACTAGAGAGTTTCCATAGAGGAGCAGACCTCCCAAATTGGCAGAGAAACTGTCTGGGTGGTTCAGCAAAAGCATGCCTCAGCAGAAGTCCTCGTGTGCCTTCATATTGAAAGGTGTTGAGATGTACAGTGAAGAAACGGTGATGATTAAAAAGGACACATCCTCTTTCTACTGCCTATACAGACTCATTACAAATATTGACATCTTGTTCTACAACTAAACACCATATAATGGAATTTTATTCTAACTGGAAAATGAAACAGAAAAGGCTTGTGACCAAAACTGGGTTTGGTATTTATTACCCACACTGAAAATGTATTCTGCTGTTCAGAACAGCAGAAAGTTAAACTTCAGAGCCACAAAACAGTAATTTTCATGAAAAAAAGGTCTTCGAGTGACTCCATCCGTCCATCCATCCGTCCATCCATCCATCCATCCCCTGAATAAAAAAAGCCATGCCCATGACTCAGTTTTCCGGGACCCAGTGTATTGGAACAGTGACCCGTGGTGCCTGTGCAGGATGTTCTGTGCAGCACAACCTCCCCATTCTGACTCCTCACAAGAAGGAAGCCCAGGCCGAGGATCTGCTGCAGAGGAGGAAGCTCTGAAACAATTCCTGTAAATAAAGGCCTTCTTCAGCAATGTGCTAAACCATCAAAGTTAAATACACACTGAGTGCACTGCTCACTCCAGGCAACACCAGAGGTGTCAGACGCTGCCCCGCAGCTGAAAGCCATTGCACTGTATTCATGGAACTGATGGAAAGGAAAGCACGTGGTGGGAGCTGTAAGGTGATGAGTGAATGAGAAACCCGGGTGAGATCAAGAATCCGGCTCTGTCATTTCACTCCCCACAAAGTATTTTCTCTCAAGCCCCACCTTCACTGTTTTTTAATTCCTCTCGTTTCCCTCTCCTCCTCTGCACCCTTCTCTCACTACTTTTCTACAGGGCCACCCAGTTCGTGGTAAGAGCCAGCAGAAATGAACGCATCCTCTGATGGTGAAGGAGCAGCTGTGTGAGAAATGTCACGGGGGGCTCCAGAGATGGGGTTTTAGTCACATGCAGGGCACCAATGACAATCCCACAAGGGAGAGACAGGAGCTGCCGAGCCAGGGGCAGGTTACATCATTACTCAGCTGAGGTCAAGGATCAGCTAAATAAAAGAGAAGCTGCAAATTAAGGAAGAATCTGCAAATTAAGGAAGAATCTGCAAGGGCCAGGATTCATATGATAAAATGGTCACTGTGGAAATGGTGAAGAAACTGCTATGACTTCCTGTGTCATGCCAGGATTTCAAGCCTTTAGGCTCACTCCTATGGCTTGATCTCCTCCTCCTGTTTGCCTTGTACAGACTCAGATAAACTTTAGAATTAAGCCAAACCAGCCTATTTTGCTAATTTTGAGCTGTGGAAAAAAATCCAGTGAGGGTGTGTGTACATATGACAGATGGAAATCAAACCTCTGAAGTGCAGATTATTTTAATTATAGTCAGAAAAGCACGTAAGGTGCAAGTTTCAGCCAGATAGTTTCCATTCTGATCTTTAATTTTGTAGTAATAAAAATACTTCAATGCCTCCGTCCTGCTGAAAGAATAACAAGTTGTCTGGTTCTTTACGTCAGCTGGGACTCTAAGTAACAATATACACAAGGAGAAATTATATACGTATCTGTACAAAATAAGACATCACCAGCTCTCACTCGTGCAGTCTCTGCACGTCTTTCACTGTGAGGCAGCCACTGAAGGGACAGGGTTAGTGAACAGCACTATCGATTCTTTTTTCCCCCACTACAGCCTGATTTTCTCTGGAAAAGAACCAAGCTTCTAGAGGTTTCTAAGGAGTGCTTGTGAACTTGCCAAACACACTTGACAGAAGTTTAGCAAGCGATCCTCCAAATTCCCACAGACGCAAACAAACTACCTTGCATATAGGCTTTACCCTTTCCACCATGTTACACTCACAGGTACGGTGAGAGCTGAGGGTACAACGAGTATTAGTAGCTTGATCACAGNATAGGTTTGTTGCATTAGTACCTTCACCCTTCCATTTCCTTAATGCTATTTCCTCATTAACATTTAAAACAGTATCTAATCTGTCTATGACTTTTTCTGCCCTCAGGGTTCTTCTTAGCCTCAACCCCATCCTCACCCATGGAAATCCTTCCCCTCTTGNATTTGTTTCCACAACATATTCATTCTGTTTTATCTGTTGACCTAGATTAGTGAAATGATGCAAGGATTAAGGCTTTAAACATCTTCAGTGGAAAGTGCTGTTTTAAAATCAGACACATTTTGGCAGTTTCAATTGCAGTCAAGATCCTCCAACCCTAACATGGTGTTTGACTGCCTCTCTTTCTACCCTAAGTGTTTTTTATACATATATATATACTACTCTAACCACACCTTTAAACTCCATCTGATGCTAGTTATTTTATACATATAAAAACCTGACATACACCAAACTCTTCATGTAGCTGTTTGCATAGCTGCTTTGTATTCCTTTGTGTTCTTCAATCTGTTTTTCAGGGAAACTGGTGTTTCATTTCACAGTTAAAAGAACTTAATTACTTGAACCGTAGAGACGTGAAAGGCAAGGGAAGGAGAGAAAACATCTCTCTCATTTTAAACTCATCTTCCACAAGCTAATTTGATAGTGTAACTTGAAAGTACAGAAATCTGAAAGCTAGTTCTGAATGTCTTTCTACCTCTCTCTCAAGAGATATTACTCAGGTTTAGTGTGACATTTTGAAATGTCACCATGCCTATCTCAAAACCAGATATTTTAACACAGAAGAGATACTTACCTGCTTTAATTGGGAACCCATTCTATAAGTGATGATATTCTAAGAATCTTCTTTTAAGAAGTTCCTACTTATTACTTATTAGTTAAATACTCTTGTCATTTCATGACCAAGATCGTTATTTAGCTGGAAATAAAGACAGACTCAAACTTTTTTTAATTTTTTAATAAAGTTTAAATAGTTAAAGTAAGAGGAAAGAGTATGTTTT
>VYZQ01002255.1:5525-16173 GCA_013400655.1 Mystacornis crossleyi | reverse complement strand
AGCTGCAGGCAGCTAAAACCAGCTATAGACTGCCGCACAGCTAAACCCATCCAGAGCGGCTTCTTGGGACCGGCGGGTCCTTCTTTCCATGCGGAACTGGCAGAGCTAGCGGGAGCGGGCGTAGCCTCTTTTCTGGAGCCGGTACATTTTGCGCTAAACTGAGAAGATCATCATATGCAGCCAACGAAGTAACCTCTTCTTCTAAGTCAGCGAGAGAGAAAAGTAAAGCGAGTCACATGAGCAGAAGAACATGGTGGATCCAAGGTCAGGAAAGAAAGAGAAAGTGGGTCACGTGGGACGGAGCTAAAGATGGCAGCGGGAAAAAGAGGGTGACGCTGCAATTTTCACATGTAGCTTAAAAATACTTTCTCTTGGGGTCACTCAGCCCACTGGGGGCTGTGGCGGGGAGTTCTCCCCCAGGCTTGAGAGACAGGCTTCTCCTAAGACACAGTGTTCCTTTGATTGATCTGTATGTTCTCCCTTCCCTGCCCTCCCATTTTTCCTTGTAACCTAGTTTCTCCCTATTGGTTCCCTTGCCCTGGTCCCATTTCTGTCCCGCCCTACAGACCCCCTTTATAAATGCCAATCCCCTCCCTCATCTCGTCTTTGGCTTCTATCCCCCTTCATGATGAGGTGACTGAAGTAAAGCCTCTCTTGGAACACGATGCCAAAGATCCTTCCTGGCTCTTTTGTCATCCGCCAGCGAGTGTGTGTGTGTGCCTGGCTGCTTCTCTGGCTGAGGTGGATGCTGCCTGCTTGCACTCCTATGAGAGCCTGACCCCTTTGAGCTGCTCCCTCCGGGGAGCCACCCAGCCATGGAGGCTCAGCCAGCGGGGCAGGACGGGAGCTGTTGGTGCAGCCGATCTCACCAGCCTAAGCGCAGCGGCTTTGCCGGAGCGGTTCCAGACCCCGTGGAGATGTTTTTAGGAAGGTCGTGGCACCTCTCGTCTACCACGCCACAACAACTTTCTGCAGGCCATGGTAAAAAACTGTAATATCACAAACTGTATGTCTCTTTTGAATCCATTTTTTTGGAGTACATAGGGGGATGAAGAATTCATGTTGCGACTTGCGAAGATACGTGAAGTGCCTATGCCAGGCTATGTAGAAGCAGTGAAAGTTAGAGGTTTTGTGAAGAAGAAAGCCTTTGTTTTTGGGCCAGAATAACTCATCCTTAAAAAGACTAAAACCCTATGTCCCTTAACTGTGAGATTTTTACGGAAGAGATGTTTTTCACCGAAGCAGATTTTCGGGCAGGTCTATTGCTAGTGACAGTTTGGAAACCACATTAAGCAGGAAAAAACCTCTTTTTTCCTTAAATATTGGAAAGACTTTTAAGAACTGCAATACTGACCAAAATCCCATGTTTTGTTATCATTTGTGCAAGTTGAGTAAAGGAGGGGGGAGTGTTGAAAGAGAGGGGAGTGTGCTTTTTCCTTTAATTTCTTCTTTTTTTTTCTTTTAATTCAGTTAGCAATAAACTTCTTTATATTCCTTAAAGTTTTGTGCCTGCTTTGCTTTCACCTAATTCATGTCTCACAGAAGGAAAAAAAGTAAGTAATGGATTGCGAACAAAACCACTACACTTTATTGGTGTTTCTGCCCAGTTACGAACTGAACCCACTACAATATTTAACAAGTTCTATTACATACACTTAATGTATTACTGTATTATAGAGGAATCTTCATAAAAAACTTAATTTTTGCAAAGTACTGTAACAACTCAGAATTCAAGAAGTTATATTGTAATGCGAGAGACAATGGTTGGGTAGCAGAAAACCCAAATGCAATGAAACCATGTTAGTGATATTCTCTTATTAATTCTTGTATTCTGAATTCAAATAATCTTGGATAAGAATACCATCACATGAATGAAAACCATCCCAAAGATGTTCTGTGAGTAAAAAATAACAATATATAGGAGCATGTGACAACTTTTAGCACAAAGTTGCATTGATTTAGTGCAGCTAATGGCAGTTTACTAGTGAATGTATACTTACTCAGGATCAAATTCAGAACTGCCCCCTTTTTGCTTAAAATGAAAGAAACCCACTTCAAAACAGTGGTAAAAAGGGAATGCAAAACAGAGCCAAAAAGTGATGAGAAGTTTGAGGATGGTCCTTTATATTGTCTTACTGAGCTCCACAGATTTCACCTACCAATAAATATTTTTCTCAGTGCTTAGTTACCACCCATGTATAAAAACACCACGTACCGATGGTGTTTTTTACAAGCAAAGGAAATAATGAGAAGAACCAATGGGTGAAAGTTGAGCAAGGGAAATCCAAATAAATTTCAAAAGGAATCTGATGAACTTTTGTAAAGATGCTAAGGCAAATGCTGAATTCCCCATCTCTTCATGTCCCAAATCAACACGGTCTTTAGAAGAAATACAGCCAAACTTAGGAGCAAGCAACTGGGCTTCAGATAGGGTAGCTGAGTATAACGTGTGCCACAGCACCTCCTGTGTGTACAAGAGGTCTGACCCTTTGGCCTTTCTATCTGATATTCAGATCTACAAAAACTTGTCAGCAGATTTAATTCCTGAGAGTAGTCCAATTATAACCAGAAGATTATTTTATGAAAGTGCTGCTCATAATACCAGAACTTAAATTTGCAGATACTCTTAAAAGGAGAAAAGTTAGTAGAAAGATATGCGATCAAGGGAAGGTAAAGAGATAAAATAAAGAGCCCAGCTTCAAATCACATTCAAGTAGATGTGAAGAGTCCAAAGTCATTCTTATTGAAATGGTATCAAAAACCAAAATGAAATTTCAATTCGAAAATGAAAGAGCTGTATTTACTGTGCTCTTGCTAAAAGTCAGTACTTGTCATTTTCCACAGTAAAGTGTACTAGTATATATCACAAATGTAAAATTTTGAAAATAGGAAATTATATACTAAAATGAAAATACTACTTTCCAAGTGGATGTCTTTATCATATTGACCAATTGTAACCAGAAAACATTAGTACCAAATGAAATACAAGGAGAGTCAGAGATGATATATTTGGCACAATGGTAAGAGAGATTTCAGCCTACCTATGTAGTGTCATATCCAGAAGCTGATTCTCTCTTTGGTTAAGTGGAATCACTGAGGTGAGTTCTGAGGCAGTGAGGATCAAGAAATGTGGGGGTTCCCCCCCTGTGGCCCCCCCACCCCTCCCCCTGGAAAGATGGGACCCTGGGGGTGGGGAGCATGCCCTGGGCACACAGGTTTCTCTCTGCTGCTGTCTTTGTTATGCTAATGTACCTAAGTTCTGTTTCCCTATTGGTCCCAAATGTTTCCCCCGCCTCTGTGATTCTAGCTTTCCACTGAAATCTTCCCATGACTCTTAGTCTTTGCTCCCAGACTGGGATGCGTGCGGGTCAGAAATAAACATCTCTGGAAAAACCTATGCAAAGACCCTTCCCTATTCTTTCCCACTGGCACAACTGTCTTTGGGAAGGTTGCACGGACTGCAACAAAGAAATGCCAAAATCTATGAAGTGTTTGTAGAACACTAGTCAAGACAGTGGAGAAACTAAAGTGTAAGACAACAAATATAAAAATAATTAGACTGCTGTGTCCTAAAAATGCAATGACCTGGAGAAATGTTCCTAATGCTAACATGAACAATTAGTCAGTATTGTAATTCTACTAGTCAGTTTTATAAGTTGAAACTATGTATCCAGTCACATTATTGATGCCATAGAGTCACATTACTTCTCTCATGACACTAAAAGCAGTGGGAATGAAAGGGGGAGAAATTTCTTTTTCCAGCATTCTCAGTATTTTTTTTTCTTTTGCCACATTCTATCAAAATGGTCCTTCTGTGTTTTCTCTATGTCCCACTCTCATGTATACCTTTGGGAAACCCTGCCTTTGCAATGAATGTCAGTATAACATCACACAGATCTGCTTCTGATCAAACTTGTGTTTGGGCAATGGTTTATTTCGTTGCAATATCTTACTACAAAACCCACCATAACTATTTCTCACATTTAACCTTGGGAAAAGCTTTTGCCAGCTTTCTTCAATGGCTTCAATCAATCACTGACAGAGGGGTATAAGAAAAAAATCCCAAGATTTTGAAGATAAGACAGGAAGTAGGAAGGAAGAATTTTTAATACAATCTACAAATATACAGTGAAAAGAAGAGTCTAAATTAAGTGTTAAAAAGAGCAAATATAAGAAAATACTTTTCTTTTAAACCCTAAAATATGAACTTTTTAAAGAGGTTGTAAAAGCTGTTAAAATGAGGATGAGAAAAAGTATTAGAAATGATAGTGCATCAATTAACAGAAGGAGCCAATTATTTCAAACTATTTATTGTTATGATCTATTTCTTTGTTTCCTATCCTGTAAATTTTATGACATTACAAGGTCATACTCCTATAATCTCATTGTGAGTACTAGGTTTGAACTACTGAACAGTGGCTACGCTCAACTGAATGGAAGAAAGAAAGAAAAGTTTTCTACCTCTCTTTCCTTCACATTATGTGTGTCTTATGCATGTTCTTAGAAATTTGTACTTTATTGAACCTTCCCAACATTTCTGAATGTCTCCAGGTATTTTTTCTATCTGAGATTTTAACAAAACTGTATCATGATTTTGTATAATTTTACCCTTTTTATGATTGTTGTTCATTCTGGAGGGTGAATTCACTCTGGAATAATATTTTCCTGCTCTGATTTTCCTTATTATATTTTAACAACTCTACAATTTCTCTGCTGTGAGTGTTTCTAACATGTCCTGTGCAACTTCCTTCCTATTTTCCCTGAAATTTGCAAACACGCTTTAAAAATGTGAAAATATGAAGATGAATGGTTCATTTTATCTGTTAAAAATATTCAGAAGGCCATGTTCTTTGACTGTTTTAGCGTCCTATCTTCATGGTCATCTTGGACTTGTAAAATTATTATTTACTTTCCCAGTACATATATTTTCTTTTTCTATTTTATCTTTCTCAATATTTATATTGCATGCATCAGTTTCTTGTCCTAATACCAATTTCAATGTTCCACATCTAATAGAACAGTTAGGACAAGAGGCAACAGGCAGAAACAGATGCACAGGAAGTTCTACCTGGACATGAGGAAGAACTGTACTGTGCAGGTGACTGGGCGATGGAACAGATTGCTCAGAGAGGTTGTGGAGTCTCCCTCACTGGAAATGAATTCAAGAACCATCTGGATGCAATCCAGTGCAGTGTGTTTTAGGATGACTCTGCTTGAGAAGGGAGGTTGGACCAGATGACCCACTGTGGTCCTTTCCAGCTTTACCCATTCTGTGATTCTTTGACAGGACACTCACCATACTGAAGAGAACAGAAAATTGCTATACTTACCTTCTCCCAGATACAATCCACTCCATAATATTCTTAACATATATTGTAATCTTTCAGAACTTCCAATCAGCCACAGTAAGACAATTAAAAACGTACAATTCGAAGTCATTATTAAGGAAAAATAAGTATTCCAGCTGTATGACCCAAAGAAGCTACAATCCATACAGAACCCCATAAACTAATGTGGTTGGAGGAAGGGGAGAGAAGTACCTCTTTAACTGTGATAAACCCGAAAATATTTGCAATTGAATGATTTAAGCTCCTTGTTCAATCTGTGTGCTCCCATTCTTTCTATTCTATTTTGTCAAATATACCTATTCTAGTAGGTTCTAGTCTCTCCTCTTCTGTGATTTGCCATAGTCTCATGTCTTCATTGGTACATTTCTGAAGATGTATTCTGGCTTGGAAATGTAGTTCTTAAAAGACTATACATTCCCCATTAGATAGAGATTATTTTCTTCACCTTCTTCTCATAAATAACTAAATAGTTAAGTTATAAACATCATTCCTGAAAAATATTTGTTTCAGTGAAAGGAAACTTTTCACTTTTGAAAAATCAACATTTTCCATAAAACTCAGACAATTTAAAATAACGTTGATGGTGGTGAAGACAATTAATATGAAAATAACAGTATTAGTAACATTAATAATAGTTGTTGTTATTATTATTGTCTTTTTTGTTGCTGTTGTTATTATTATGAATGCTCAGTAAAAAATATTCAACTAGTCCAAAAAGGAATGAGTAGCTAACTTTAGTTAGTCCCTGAAATTATGCTGACTCAGACTTCATTAAAGTAATAAGTTTTTTTCAGAAAGGATATGCAAAATGTATTATGAAAGTAGTTAAACAATCTGACTACACTATACTTAGTTTATCAGTAGGGATTTACTACTGAAAGAAAATATGACTAGTGTCCAAGGTTACAGTGTAAGATGTGCCCAAAAAGTATTCTATTACCATCTTCATGAGCTGTTGAGACCAGGTGGGGCGGTGCTCCCTGCCTCCTCCCTCCGGACTATCTCCTGTTAATGGGCACAACAATGCCTTGTGCATGACTCATGGATAACTCACTCCTGGACTATCTCCTGTTAATGGCCCATCAAGGCATTGCCTCAGGACTCACCACCCCATTGTGAGATGTTCCGCCCAGGGGGAAGGAGCCAAGCATTCCATGCTAAATATAAACTGAGATCTCGAGAACCCTAGCAGCCTCTTCCACTGGAGTTCCAGAGGCCCTTTTCCCACTGGAGTTCCAGAGGACAAGAGCTATATACCTACCACTGGACCTTCCAAGGAAGACCAGACCCTTTTACAAGACCACTGCTTCAACAGAACTACATCCATCACTTCAGGAGGACTGCAGCCACCATCTTATCGGACAGCTGCCGCCACCCTAACAGGGTGTCAGGTCGTATTTCTGACTCTGTCAGTTTCAACCAGTGTTTTCTTCCGCCTCGTTTTATATAGCTACATATATATATTAGTAAAGAACTGTTATTCCTATTCCCCATATCTTTGCCTGAAAGCCCCTTAATTTCAAAATTATAATAATTTGGAGGGAAAGGGGTTGCATTTTCCATTCCAAGGGAGGCTCCTGCCTTCCTCAGCAGACACCTGTCTTTCAAACTAAGACATGAGAGACAGAGATGGAAAAGCTCATTTTGTTCAGGTAATTCTCAGGATTAAAAGAAGATACTTTTTAGAATTTTTTTAGCTTTTTTTTTTTTTTTAGATTTTGTGTTTTGACAAAAATATAGTTGTTTAAAAAACCTCATTTATTTCTGTGAAGGGAAACTACTCACACTTCAACTTCCAATACTCTTGTGAAGGAAGGAGGGACTTGTTATATCCATGTCTTCCTTGTACAGCTTCAGAATATTAGATGCAGGATGAAGTCCTGACCCTTCTGAAGACCAAGACTCCCACTCTTAGTAGCAGGGGCAGGATTTCACTCCTTCCTGAAGTATGGGGTCTATTCCAGGCCACACAACACAATAATGACAGAGAGAAGATTTTTTTACACAGAAACATGTACATAAGGAAAGATCATGTTGAAAACACAGAAAGATATGGAATGTAGAATCTTTTTCTCCCCGAAGTTCAATATTTGATTGAGTGTTTTGATGATAGCATTATGGTTGCTTTATCCAGGAGTCAAACAAATCTGGATACATAGAGGCTAGATCAGCAGCTAAAGCTTCATATCAGCAATAGAGGATAACAACATAGACAGTGGACTTTCCTTCTCAGTGCCACATGTGTAAAAACAAGCCAAGAAGATTGCTTTTGGCTATATACAGTTTTCTCTACATCTGTAGGAACCATGTCCTCTCTTTCTTCATTTGCCTGTTACTGATTCTGTGTCTGTAACTGTATCACCTTTAAAAGTGCAAATGTTTTTTATTACTGGAAAAGTCCATCTCAGTGTGAGAGAAACACTGTTTACAACACTGAAGGCTTGCTTGTTTGCCATACTGCAGCAGGCCATATTTTATGTGTACTTTTGCATTGTGTAGTATGGAGCTGCAAACTTCCTCTTGTTCTTAACAGTGATTCGAGTTGCTTATTTTGGCTTCCATAGTTCTTATCTTGACTGGATGGTTACATTAACTATTGCCATTAATGGGTTGCTAAACACATTTCTGTACATGGTGTAGCGTATGGAGAATGTGTCTACCAGAATCTGCAGCAGTCGGTTGTATGTGAGCATCTTCAAATATTTTTCAATTTATGCACTGATTATAACTGAACCATGCATAAAAATGCAATATTGGGCCTCTCAGTCAGACATAGGCACATGCAAAATACTGAATCATGAGTGATATTTCACATATACTTTCACTTGTCATAACTAGAACACTGTTTATCTAGAACTTGTGGATGCTTTCCTCAAATCAGGAAGTATTTGGAGTATGTGAGCTAAAAGTAATTAAGAGACGTGGATGACATGGTCTGGCTGCATACAGCTACCAGAGAGCTGCAAGAGGAAATACCAGACAAAAAAACATACAGTGCAACGGCGCAGGCTCAAGAAGCAGGTGGAGAAAAGCTAAGGAGGATGACTTAATTTATTCTTTCTCCTATGTGATTTATTTTTTAACACATATCTTTATTATATAACTTGTTTAGTTGTAAGCTGTACATATAAAGTCTGCTGATTCTAAATTTAATTTTTAGTGATATCTGCAGAGCAAACCAATTCTGAAAAAAATAAAAGGATATGCAGGAAATTCTAGTGCACAGTGCAGTTACTGGCTTATACAAATAGAAACTCTTCTTTTAGGCCAAAAGGACTCATTAAAAAAATGAAAGTACTTGAGAATGTACTTAATGCAACAACTCATCTAGGCTGCTTTATTAAGCAGCTTGAGAACTCTGTCAGCTCAGAATACTTTCTAATGGTTTGGTTGTATTCTAACCAATTCTTCCTCTCAAAAATAAATATATGGATGTCCAATTCTCAAGCTTCACTTCCACTGGAAGTTATGTAAAATTTTTGGCAGGTATTTGACACTGCTTCCCAGTCAATGCTGTTGCTACCTAAATCTGAAGGCAGGATTTTAAAATATAATACAACCTAACACAGATGGAATTACTTAGACCATTTTTACTAATGAATATTACCTTTATTGAGGGAAGAGAAGTTTAAAGAGATGAGAAATGGCTGTGAGTGTATACAAAGCAATACTGCAGATTTGTTTCTGTTGAACAGGTGAGTATAACTGGAGAGAATAACAGCCACTCTGTCATTGGTACTGATTCACTGAATACTTAGCATTATATTTGAATTCCACTTAAAAAGTATAAAAAGAATACTTCACTAAAAACAAACCTATAGATAGAGTCTTGCAAACTTTTTAAATGATGCATTTATTTTTAAATGGGTATTAGGCAAACTGGGGATTTCTATTGCTGTGGAACATGCACAGTTATGGTCCAACAGCTGTGTTGTTATCCATGTAGTCAGATTACTGAAGTGCAATTCTGGGTTAACTTTTTTTCTACATGGATATTTTAGAATGGGTTGTTGTTCCTTCCTTCATCCTGCAGTAAAACCCAGCATCTAAATTTAGCTAGTGATAGAAGGAGGATAAAGACACACAAATGTTGAAGTTAACATCCACAGTACAAACTCAATTGACATGCCATGTGCATTGATCAGCCTAGGTTCAACTCTTAAATGCACTTCTGCCTGATTAGTGGTTGCCTAAATTAGAGGCAGCACATGATTTCAGAGTTGGAAGATTCAGCAAGAAGAAACGAAGAGTGGTTTGTACCAGGAATGTTTTTCTTGCAAAGCAGGCATGCAAAGCCTAAGTTATTTAATCGAGGTAATTGTTACTGTATCAATTAGCATTACTATATTAAATATTTCTCAATTAATGTCACAACTGTAGCTAAGGACAAAGACTGGAAGCAGTCCTACAACGGCTAGAAACATATTAAGCAATGTAACTGTAAAAATTCTGTGACTCACTTATACGGTTAGGCAAAATGTTCTCACAAAATTGTGGGATCATACACAAAATATTATTCTGTAATTTTCTTGGCTGTATCTGTCCATTTTTGTTTCATTTTATCTTACATTTGCAGTTGCTCTAAAATTCATCTGTATTGTGATAGTGCAAAATAATTCTAGTCATAGGTGAGAGTAGTGTTGAAATATGCACCAGAAAGGTTACAGAAGAAAAAGAGAGCTTATCCCATCACATCTGCTCTCTAACAGTTATCACAGCATTTCTGATGGGATTCTAGAAGACTTTACTGTAGAATGACAGGTTTCTCATGAAGCACATTCCAAGTGCTCTTCTGAAAATGAAATTGTATGATCTGTATGATGACATCATCTGCTAAAAGAAGATGGGAATCAATCTCCCAGCTTCATGTACAGCTTGAAGCAAGTTAACTTGGTATCTTAAATCTCTCTCCACATTGAAAATAGTTTTTGAATCCCGATTTCATGTCTGAGCCACTTCATGTACAGTGAATGAAAGAACTGAAAAAAACTCATGTTAATAAATTCCCCAGTATATATGTAAGAGGTTGTGCCATTCCTATATTCCCAAGTACCACATGTATATTACCACAACAGATATGAATAGATTTTCATGCATGTGGTGTCAATAAAAGACTTATAGTCGTTAGAAGTACACACCCAACCAAGTGTTTGAATGTGTTCTGAGTCTTGTTAGCAGATCCAAGTGCTTATATAAAGGTAACATAATTACCTAATTGCAGTGGACACTACTGCTTTATCTTGAAGAGCTTCCTGGGCAAAGTACTCTCAGATAAAAAGTATCTCTTGCCACAGGGTGTA
>VYZQ01002248.1:0-10662 GCA_013400655.1 Mystacornis crossleyi | reverse complement strand
GACTGCAGAGTCTTGATCTTTGCAGATACATTTACCCCTCAAATAAATTACCAGAGACAGTATCATATTCTAAACCAGACGGGGGAAAAAAAAAATTTTAGAAGACCACCATCAGAGGAAAAATTACCAGTATTGTTCTCCAGCAACAGAGCAACTGTTCGTTTTTCTGGCCGTTGCAACACACAAGTAACCACTACGCTTCATATGATATGACACATTCATACTAACAGTGATTCTCCTCCCATCTCAAGAGGATTATTTAGTATTTCTTTGTGAGGTCTTTTACAAACCAAATATTTCTTCCCATTCTGCACATCCTGAGTGCTGATCCCAAACTCTTATGCTAGAAAAGCATGTTCTAGTGTATGTTCTTTTGTATGAATAATTTGTACAGTAATCTACTTTCCTTTCCCCACATGACTGGATTAAAGTTTTATGGGGCACAGGGTAAAACCAAACAATAAGAATAATCTTATTGTCATCGTCACCAAGTTTCACAGCAATTCTGTTCTCGAGTTTTCCTCATTCCATCCTTCTTCTCCTCCCTTTTTTAGACAATTAATTTCTCAACTTGCTGTCCCTCAGTCTGAAGTCTTCCCTGCTGCTCACATGAAACAGTGTAAGTTACTGACTGTTGAAAACTTCAGCTGAATTGCAGCCAGGTCAAGATGAGGTTATATAAAAGTTTAAAGGCAACATTTTTAGGTCACATTCTCAGCAGTGCAGATTCCAAATGTTTCAGTAAGCAGACTGCACTTAACACTCTAGCTGAAAGTATTCATTAAATTAATACTGTGCCTATAGACAGTTCATAAAGTGCATTTTTACCATGCACACCCTATAAGCACATGCTGTACTTGTACCATTCCCAGACTACTTATACAGTCAAGCAATTATTTGTATTCCGGCACAGAAACAAAGAAAGGTTAAAGTAGTTGTTTTTCCCTAAATAATTTAATAAAAAAACTATGACTTTTCTTTTCTTTTCCTCTCTGTGTGAAGATTAGCTAATCTTGGAAATTACAAACAAAATTAAAAGCCTCATCATTCTAAATACTTTATACTGTGCATGCTTATTTTCCTTTCCTAATACCATTGCATGTGCAAACTCTTACCACTGTGAAGAATCTCCACTACATAAAACTTCAGTTTTGATTTTTTTCTCTTAGTAAAATGGCCTTTACAGTATTTTGGTTATGCATTCTTATGTTTTCAGTGATTTCAGGGATGCTGAGATGAACCTTTTTTGCATCTGCAAAGCACTTTGGTATTTTCCTGGGTTGTGTGTAAATGTTGGGGTCTAATTCTGTCTGACTGAGCAGTGATGAATGTCTGTTACCATCTGACAGTTTTAGGGCTGTTATGCCAGCNTTGTGGAATGTTGGTTTTGTTCTTGATTCTTTGCCTTCCCAGCTTGTATAATTGCTTATGCAGAATTATACAAGCTGGGAAGGCAAAGAATCAAGAACAAAACCAACATTCCACAACAGGGTGAGCTTCCCACTGTAGAAATAACACTGGTTATTAAAAAGGAGTTTTGCAATTATAAAATTGCTTTAGCTATAAAAAGGAAATAAATGAAAATACTCTTGGTGTCGCTAACATCCTTGCATGATGAAACAACTACAAGCTAGTGTCCTTAAAGCATCATTTACAGGAGAAAGAAATAAGCCAACAAGCTCTAAAAGCAGTTGGATTACCATACATTAGCTACCATTCCCACCATAAACATATCAGTACGTGTATTACAAACCCTGTCAGAATTTCCATTTTTTGGTTAGAATTGATATGCCAATTAAAAAACCCATAACCTTTATATACATACTTTCTGCATTTTGTTTTTATGTATTCAGTTATACAATCCTCTTTAACCTATTAATATACTATAATATAGTACCTTGTTTATACATAAAGAAGTTCAAGACATAGAATGTCTTTTTAGAATGAAGAAAACCCACGCTTCCTTTCCATCAAAACATGATGTGGCTGCCAATATATTACCCTTATTGAGGATGTCATTAAAGAAGAACAAGAGTGTTTTGACTGACAATCTACTACACGTGAAAAATGTGTGGCTCATAATGCAGTCAACAGCAGCTAGCTCATTCAGTGCTAGGCCCCAAAATCATGGTCATAACTGGTCAGCCTCTGACTACTGGCATGTTCCAATCTGTTAAAGCGAACGCTCTCCCACAACCTTGTGTTCAGGCATGTTGGGGTGCAGAAAACTGTGCAGAATGTCCTGTTTCCAGTTTAAGTTCATATATTTAGATGCTTGCTTCCAAAATCAAGACCTAAGCTACCCAGAGAATTTCTTCACAAACATCTCATTCCTTAACATATTATAGGCAATGGGGTTTGGATTTATGCTTTTTATTCTTTTTTCTCCTTCATCCTACATGGGCTACCTGACCTCAAATAACATCTTCCAAAAAAAAAAAAGGAAGTCGCCTACTTTTCCATGCCAATCCACATACCACAATCCACCACCTCTTTAGTTTCTAACTCCTAAAAGCTCTGATTAAACATGTCTTCCTACTTGTTCATAGAATGGCTATTTTGTGTGGAGTATCACTAGCTCAGAAATAAAACCTCAAAAACAAAGCAACATAGAGTGATTTATTCAGCAACACAGGGGCAGTTTCCAACATATGATGAACTGAAAAGTTACATGCAGAGTTATGAACTCCAGAAACTAAACGTCTTCCTGATTTTAATCTCTTTTTTGGTCTATTTTTATCTAAAAGCAGAAATACTGTTTATCTCCCCCTGAGGATACATACATCATTAAATGCAATATACACATATTTTATATGCTTATGTTTCTGCAAGTGAATTGGAGGCTGTACTTTTCCCTGGCTTGTGCCTACTGGTCATATTCTAAAACATGTTCTAGCAGTTCATTTTCTTGCATCTGTATGTTGAATACTATTCTGTCCTTAGCATGATAAAAAATTGTTCAGAGCTACAAAGCCAGCATTTGGGGTTTTAGGCCTCTTTAGCATATGGAGTATGCTTTGTTGGAAGGGCCATAAGAGGAGAATACATACACTGAAATTCACAGTTGCTCAGAGAGAAACTTTGTAAAATCTGAGAGTTGTTTCTCAATCAGTAATTCAGCGATGAAAGAGAAAAGCAGAAAGATAGAATCCAGAGTGTCCAGACAGGACAGGCACTTTGGATCAAGAACGGTATCATTTAAATCTCTACACACCTGAGAATGTGTGCAAAGATACTGGATGTGCAAAATTGCATGCAACAGTTAGCAATATAAAGGAGATTCTGCACTGATGAAGCACGCTTTTAATAAGTACATTTAGCACCACTCTCACTGGGAAACTACAGGTAGTTAGAAGTTTCTGAGAGAAAATTGCAGCTGGTGTCCTCAAATCTTGACTTTTATCACTTGCAAAAGATGTTAGGCTGCCAATGTGAGGCAGCACAGTGCTTCGTCTACCTGTTGAGGAAAACACTGAAAACAAAGATTCAGTATTTGTCTAAATGAGCAGTGGAGATAGTCTTGTATTAACTCCACTCCTAGACTGAGCCAGCTAGACACGCACAGCTGTGGTATAGAGACACTGCCAGTTAGTGCTGTGCCGGAGTTAATATGCATAGCTGCAAGATTGTATATTTTACTTCAGACCTGTTGCCAAAACATAAGATAGCATGTACTCCTAGACACAGACGCTCAAATTACATTCCAGTTTATTCCTTGTTTATGCCTTGTCTCGATGTTTTCAAATAGGTTCCTTTGGTCAAAGTTTTCTAAATGGCCTTCAAGTTTGGATGCCTTCACCATTGCAGGAAATCTGGCTTATTCTTAGGAAGGAAATCATTTACATTTGGCCAGTACATCCAAGGCTATTCTGCAGGGGCAAAAATTTTGCACTGGCAGTTTTTGAAAATCTTATTGTAAAGACCTTCCTTCATGCCTCTATTTTCCACCTCTGCAATTGAATAATATAACTCTACAAATATTTAAAGAATATTCTTGAGTACCTCTGTAATAAATGTTCTTATATTGACAGTAACTTCCAAGACTTTCTGGCTTGCTCTGTGCAGTTATATCAGATTCTTGGTCTTCACTTACCTTAGCAAAGTTGGCTAAAACCATGTTGAAATGCAAACTGTGCTGCCATATAAACAGTCTCGTATATAAAAAACTCAGTTAAAATTCAGCACAGTGAAGACCAACTGCTGTATATATGAATAAGAAATTAAATACAATGCAAAAATAACTGGCAAGACAACGAAAAACATTGACAGGAGTTGAGGCCTGTATTAAACCACAGGCAGCATAAAAATTAATGATACGACACTGCTGCAAAACTAAAAAATTCAAGGAAAGAAAGAGGAGACCACTGTCATGCCAGTACACACGACCAGAAATATTCTACATATAAGACAGTAAATTATTTTTTCTGTAAGTCTTATGAAGGCTTTAGAGGAAGAATTGCATTGCATAAGAGTTTTCATTACCATGCTTTTCAAAAAAGCTAAAGAAAACCTCAAAAAAGTCCGAAGTGGAGAAGAAGAGGTTCAGAAAATATGAACTGTGAAGAGAGATTGAAGAAATTGGCTTTGTTTAGTCTAGAAGGCTGAGGAAAGACATGGTAGGAGGCTTTCATGCATACAAGATTGCTTGTGAGGAGACAGCAACCAATCTTTCTCTATGTCTACTGAAGGAAGGACAAGAAGAAATCATAGTCATTTCCAGTACAGAAAACTGTACTGTGAAAGCAGTTCTGCAAGAAGAGATGTGTAAGTAAGCTGCATGGGGAAGCTGCAGAAATAAATTGAACAAAAGGTTCACAAAAACAGGTTGGGCAATTGGAAATGGTCTGCTGTACTTGAGCCTCGTTTACTGTAAAAGACTAGATTAGAGAGACAATCATTTGAGACCTCAATCCTTCTTTTCTATTATTTTCCCTCATGTTGCTGCTATTATTCTAGATTACTCTCTACAAGAAAGAATTTGTACAAAACCAAGTACTAGTTTGGGTTCCTCTGTACTTGTATGCCACGTTGCATATCTTCTCATCTCATCTAGCTCTCTCTGCTCTGAGCTACCATTTGACAGCCCCAGTTCCTTCTCATATTTGAAAGAATTATCTATCTGCTCTATATCCTCAGTTCTGTGCTTATTTCATCTGCATATTGTCTGGGAATAAAGGAGCAAACATGGGGGTTGGTTAAGAGTGTTTGAAAATAAAAAGCATGGATGAAGTGGCTGCTTCGTCATCCACCACTTGTCTGGTTCATACAGGCAATTGAATTACACCTTTACCTCTAGTTCCAACCTCCTTGCCATGCACAGGGACACCTTTTGCCAGACTATATGGCTCAGAGCCCCATCCAACCAGGCCTTAACACTTCAAGGGATGGAATCTGAGAAACCTGGTCCAGTGCCTCACCACCTTCAGTACAGAAATCACCCTAACATCTAATCTAAACCTACCCTCTCTCAGCTGGAAACCATCACTCCTTGTTCTATCACCACAAACCATTGTTAGAAGTCCCTCTTTGGCTCTCTTGAAGTATTGGCAGGTGTTATAAGGTCTCCTTGGAGCCTTCTCCTCTTCAGGATGAACATCCCAGCTCCCAGCCAGTTTACATAGGAGAGGTGCTCCAGCCCCCGGATCATCTTCATGGCCCTCCTCTGGGCTTGCTCCAGCAGGTCCACAAACTACTTATGTTGGAAGTGCCAGAGCTGGACAGAGTGCTTCGGAGAGGANTAATCTAAACCTACCCTCTCTCAGCTGGAAACCATCACTCCTTGTTCTATCACCACAAACCATTGTTAGAAGTCCCTCTTTGGCTCTCTTGAAGTATTGGCAGGTGTTATAAGGTCTCCTTGGAGCCTTCTCCTCTTCAGGATGAACATCCCAGCTCCCAGCCAGTTTACATAGGAGAGGTGCTCCAGCCCCCGGATCATCTTCATGGCCCTCCTCTGGGCTTGCTCCAGCAGGTCCACAAACTACTTATGTTGGAAGTGCCAGAGCTGGACAGAGTGCTTCGGAGAGGACTCACAAGGGCAGAGCAGAGAGGCAGATTCCCTGCCCTCAGCCTACTGACCACACTTCTTTTGATGCAGCCCAGGACACGATCGGTTCTCTGGGTTACAAGAGCACACTGCTGGGTCATGCTGAGCTTCTCCACAACCAACACTCCCAGGTCCTTCTCCTCAGAGAAGGAACAGCTTTCAATCTGTTCTCTGCCCAACCTGTATTCACGTTTGAGATTGCTCCAAAACCAATGCAAGACCTTGCACCTGGCCTTGTTGAACTTCATGAGGGTTGCAGGAGGGTTGTCTTTCTTTACTCAGCTGCCAATTTTCATGGGACCTGTTAGAACTTCCTTAAAAATGCTGCTCCTCTGCTGAATTTGTGTTTGATTGTGCTTGAAAACAGTTTCAAAGTTATCGGGGGGGATAGGAAGAGAGCAATTTGTTACACAGACGTATCCAAACACACACACACAGCATGATCACAGATGTCTCATCTCCTTACAAAATCTGGCTGAAATAAAAATCTACCCCTACTAATTCCATTCAAATCATAGACAAAGTAATTTTGATATACACATTCTTAGTTCCTAGGTACTATTTTCGCTGTCCTGTTTTTAGCTTGAAATGCTTGCTAACAAAGTGAGGCTACTAAAAGAATATGATAGGCTGTAACTTCAAGGCCCATGTGTCCCAGAGTAACTTCCTAGAGAACTTCCTAATAGTGAGTGAAAGTATCCCTAGGCAGAACTGTTGCAGAGCACTGCTTGTGCTTTCGTTCTATTTTGCAGGCCAAGTCTGGAGCCTTAAAAGGGCCATAAGAATTATTCCTCATGAAGGATCAAATTATTTGATGTCTCTAATGTTACTGGAGTTGTCAGACTGTCCTATTTCAGATATTATAAGGGGTTTCATTTCAGAGAATGGAGAGGTGGCAGGATAGTGGAAAATTTTATATTTTTCAGGGGAGAGAGGGAGGTATGTGCTACACATCATAGTTTTTTAGCTTCTGCGTGACTCTCTCCAGAACTGCTTACTCTATGTGCTGTTCAACCCAGCAATGCTATGGTATCAAGCAAACTGTTAAGACAACTTTCTCAAAATTTCCTCCCATTCCCAACAATTAAAGTGATTAAAGTGACACAATTTGGGAGACAACTGTAATTGATATATATATATAATGCTATATGTGATTTGAATTTAGAAAGCATGAGGCACAGCAGGCTGCACTTCTGTCATGGATTAATCCAGCAGGCACCTTAACACCACACAGCTGCTCACTCCCTCCATCAGTGGGATGGGGTAGAGAATCAGAAGAAAAACAAGTAGAATCTCTGGGTTAATATAAAGATTAAAAGGACAGCAGAGAAAGGAAAAATAGTAACAAGAATACTGCAATTTATTACTACTGCTATAAAAATTAAAATATACAAGTGATGCCCAATGTAATTGCTCACCCTCACCAACCAATGCCCAGCCAGTTCGCGAGCAGTGGGCCACCTCCCCAATGTTATTGTACAGCATGACACCACATAGTATGGAATATTCCTCTGGCCAGTTCCTGTCAGCTGTCCTGGCTGTATCCCTTTCCAGCTTCTTGTGCCCCCCAGACTACTCACTGGTGGAGCAGGGTGATAAGCTGAAAAGTCCTTGGCTCAGTATAAACACTACCTAGCAACAACTAAAACAGCAGTCTGTTATCAACATTATTCTCATCCTAATTCCAAAACACAGCGTTGTACCAGCTAATAGGAAGAAAATTACCTGTATCCCAGAAAAAATCAGGATAACTTCTAATAAAGCCATGTAAGAATCTGATCATGAAGAATTTTTTCATGCCACTAGTCCTTATTTGTATAAGCAGGTCAACAGAGCTAACGATGTATCTAAAATCTACAGGAATGGGAAAGGCTTTGCAGTATTCAACACAACTATTATGATCTCTGGGATAAAGAAAAGACTAGACATAATATATAGCCATATTTTCTATGCACTTCTAACCTCATGTATATACATTATGTGGCTTGCAGTTCCATTAAGTAGCAGACTGCTTGGGAGTTTCAGCTGGGGTGTGTCAAGGATTCTTAGTCATAAACTTCATAGACCATTTTATTTGCTCAAAATAATCTCTTGGCAAGACATCTTACTTCCCTGCCCCCAAGGCATTGTTTGTAATAAAAGCCTGAAAATAACTATACCAGGCAATTTTGTTATTCAGTCTCCTTCAACACAAAATGGAATCTCTTCCAGTCTGTGTTCTTTCTAAAGTGATTATTGTTACTCTGTATGTACATGTTGTGCAATTGCTGCTGCATCAAAGTGCTGGAGAAACTTGTACAGAATAAGGGAATGACTTAATGCCAGTATTCTCTCTTTTACAGCTCAACAGTGAAGTTCATCCTTTGTCTAATCTTGTTAAATCTAGACCAAGTTCATAAGACAGATAGACTGTAATATAGACAGATTGCACTAACAGTTTTTGTGCAAGTGGAAAAAAGGCAGACAGCTACATATATTGTGATAACAGAGAGGACACTGGAAATTATAAACCAGGCTTTTTATTTTATATTTCTGTCCCTTCTAGACACTCCATTTTAAGCAACTGGCCTTTAAGAAACTCCAGGCACATCCCTTCCTAGCACAAAGTTAATCTTCCCTCTCATGAGCACATTACTGTTTATTCATCAATTCTCTTAGTTATTTTAAACACATATCTTTCAAGTTGTGTAATGATAGAACAGTCCTTTTTTAAAATACAAGTTATTCATTTTTTCTACCATGACTGCCAGCAACACCCAGCTACCCAGCAACACTGCAGCACCCAGTACTGCACAGATCTTTCAATGCCTTTTTTCCTGATGATTGGAAGACATTATGCAATAACAAGTAATTAATAACATTTTTAAGAGTGTTCTATTGGATCTGTGAATAATTGATTGCTTCTGCATAATTAAAAGAAGAAAAGAACAGGGTAAAGATTTATATATGATACAGTATTTTGCTCAAGTGTGGTTTCATGTTGTGGCAAAATGTGTATGTTCTGTCTTGTGCATAATCAATCCTACCTGATTGTGCAATATGAAGTTAATGGAGATGAGAGATGTTCTGATAGGTGAACAAAAAGTTAAATCTCTTTTTCACTTCATCTGTGATTATATTGTGAGGAATACAAGCTTTGCAGATGCTTGTTTACAACTGACAAAAACACACTGGGACACAGATTGCTAACGGATGTAAATGAACAGCTTTCTTTCACTTCATAGGATAAAAGGTCCCAGTATATAAATGTACAAACATGTACTTATGGTCACCTCTGCTGAATAAAACATCTGAAAACACACGTCCACAAGTATGTCCACAAGAATTCTAATGAAAACCAAGGAAACTCTACCATGAGCTTGAATTTGAATACATGCTCTAATGATTCACTGACTAGAAATACTTCACTGAGGCAGAGACTAGATGCCTATATCTAAGGTTACTTTTGATCCGCTACTGACAAAGGAAGTACATGAAAAAGCCTTTCGATAGAGAATACTAGGGTTTTCCTCTCTATTTCTTCACAGACAAAGGAAACCAACTTGAACTCTGAAGTACAGTTAACGTTTTTAGTTTCAGGAATAGAGTTGGGGGTATTTTTTGCTTCATGACATAAATTCTAAATCTTTCTTTAAAATAAATGCTTTTTCCTTCTAGGGGAAAAAACGGCTTAAAAATTACTGAATGGTTTCACTCTTTCTGGTGAAGAAAATGCTACTGGCATTACAGTGGTACAAAACTATATGGAACCCTGTAAGAAAATTCTATCACTCAGTTAATCCCTTTAAAGCATATTCTTCTTATTAAACTGTAGTTCATTTTGCAAACCCCAAAATCTGACTCTTAGTAAACAAATATGCTGCACACCCATTACAATTTAGAAGAAATTAAAACATTTCTGGTTTTTAAGGGGTAAGGGCTAAGCTCAATGAGTTAGCTATCCGTTAATCAGACGCTACAATTTCTCACACTTTTTTTGGTATGGAAGCAGGTCTAATTTTGATGGAAGAACTGCAAAGACAAAAAATATCCAATCTGATTTGTGCATGCAGACAGATTACAGCTGTGATTAGCTGCATACAGAATATGCCTGTAAAAAAAGAACACCAAAAGCAAGGTATTCTTGTCAAGAACATACGCACCAACATATTTTTTTTTACTCCAAATTATGTAGAATGACTCTTTCACGCACATGACACAGATCTGCCAAACAGCAATGTCCTAGATTCCACCCCAGAGGGGAAGGGTTATGCCCTACATTGAAATCTGCACTCCTCCAACAGGTATCTACCTCCCCTGGGAGCCAACCATTAGCCTACCATCCTTACTGTTAGAACAATAAACACTTACAGATGACCTGCCACAGAAAGTCATAAATGGTGAGATTCTTCTCATCTGACTTTAGTCACTGTCCCACTGTCCTAGTTTCAGCCAGGACAGGGTTAATTTTTTTACAGTAAACAGGAAGAAGGTGTGGCCTGGCCCTAATGTTATTCAATACCATCTCATATCACTTTCCAGGGAGCGGATTCCCATCAGAGGGAGAAAGCGTGGTGGGCAAAACGCTCTGGCATTGCTTTACTTTCCCTCTGTCATGGGCAGGTACACCTTCCACT
>VYZQ01002247.1:0-10312 GCA_013400655.1 Mystacornis crossleyi | reverse complement strand
CCCAAACCCTTCCATGATTCTGTCATCCCTTCAGTGCTGCTTTTCCTGGCATGGAGGGTCTTTGTGTGTGTGCTCACACCCATGGCAGCGATCCGGACTGTCTGGAGTCCTGCTTTCCTTCGTTCCCTGTCCTTGGGAATGGGAAGGTGTCTCCCGGGAGGTGGGGCTGGCTGTGGAGCTGAGCTCAGCAGCGGCTGATGACTCCTCTTCCCACATCATGGGTGTCTTGAGTCTCCGTGCAAATTAAACTTCCTCAGTTTCTCTCTGGGCATTCCCCAGATTCCCTAATTGGGAGGAATCCTGGTGGTGACTCTTTTGTGGCCAAAACCGGTCTTGGACATGGCCCAGCTTGGTCCAGGCTTGGGCAGCTGGGCTATGAAGCAGCTTCTGGGATCCAGCCAGGTTTTACTGGATCTCCAGGAGCTTTTCCTTCAATTCCTGGCTGGGGCTATAAATCCCGGTTACCAACCCCTTCCTCATTTCTCTGGAAAGATCCATGCCTGGGTTTTACCAGCACATTCCTGATCTGCACCAGCTCTTCAGGACCTGGAGCTGCATCTCCATTTCTCTCTTCCTTGAAACTTTCACAGCCCTTCCAAGGATCCCAGTCTTCCCTTCCCGCATTTGATCCCTTAGTACCCTTCAGTTTCGCTTTTCCTCTGGTGCTTCCCGCTACAAAGGAGCAGAAATCAATCCCTTTGTCATGGAATTACCCTTTGGACTTGCTGGCCTCCACCTCTTCCTCCGGGTGATTCAGCTTGTCCCTGGTGCTGGAAAACCGGGAGTCTGCGGCCTCGTTTTTGTCACCAAGGCCTTGTTTCTGTCACCGAGGTCACCAATCACTCTCAGGGCTCGGCTGTCACCCAGGAGTCCCCCAGGGCTTCATCTCCTGGGGACGGGAAGTTCAAAGTCCACCCTGAGCAAACATTCCCTAAGGACACGTAATAGCCACCTGGGATGGGCCCTCTGGAACTGGGGGAGGTGTCTGGAAGTGAAAAATGCCCTTGAGTCATTCCAGACGTTCCCTGGGAGGATAAGGTTGGAGAGTCCTTGATGTCCCTCAAAGGGGAGCTGTTGATCTTGATTCCCTCTGGAAAGGATCTTACGGAATCTTTCTTCCCTCATGTGGGGACCCTGGGTGAGGATTTTTGGTTCCACTGTCACCTCCATGCGAGGGTGGAACACAAAGGGATTTCCCCCATTTTTCTGGGCCTAAATGGCCTTTTCCAGTAAAATGATGGGATATGGGTTGGAATGGACTCACTGGGATCACAGAGTCCAATTCCTGACCTTAATCCTGCTTTGTCACAGGTGATAAACGTCAGGGCTGGCCACACCTCACTCATTTTCATGGATTTCTGATCCATCGTTCCCCGTGTACAAACAGAAGCTGCAGTTCCCTGTCTCCTCCACAATTTAAGGAAGAGTTCCGTGCTCCTTTTTCCTTTAAAACCTTTAAACCAGGAAGGGAAATTTGGATTTTCTCCAGAGCCACTTCTTAAGCCCTCAGATTCCCTTTTCCAGGTGTCCCCAGCTGCACCCCAAAGCCTGGATGAAAGAGCCCCTCTTTCTTCTGACCTGACAGGGGTGACCTCGAGAGCCTGAGCAAAGAAGAATTAAGTGAAGGAAATCCCTTTTGGAACCTAACAATGGGATTTTTTTTTTCCCCCCTTACACAAGTCATGTTTAAATCCCTGGAAACTCACTCTGTGTGTTTTAGTTTTTTGGTGGGAACTCACTCTGTGCGTTTTAGTTTTTGGTGGGAACTCAGGAAAAGCTTTGGGATCCTTTGAACTGTTGGAAGGTGGAATGCACTTCCCTTGACTCCCTATTTTCCGTACCCATATTTGGATTTCAAGATGTCCTTTTTTTACCTTCCCGGAGCCAAGTTTCCTTCTTGCTCCAAGATTTGTGGAATTACAACGTTTCTGCGATGCTCCAGGAGCTTCTGCACACGGGGCTTGGTTTTTCGTCATGGAATGATGTTTATATTGATCCATGTAAGCCGGGGATGACTTTTTTGGGGGATCAAGGCAGAGCCTCTTGAGCCAAAATGTGCAGCAATCCCATATTCCTGCACTTTTCCGGCTTTATGAATGTTGAGGAAAACAAAATGTGCGGAGGTGACAGGAAATCCTTGATCTTCTTGAATTCCTGACTTAACCTCCCAAGGCTTTGGGTTTATATCAGGTGCTCCTGGTTTTCCAGCACCTTTTTTGCTGCTGTCTTAGGAGCCTGGATAGGGATTGAGGACTTATCCCATTAAATCTGATGGAGAAGCCGGGGAAAAAGCCCCTCACAGCTCCACGAACAGCTTTAGTGCTTCCCAGCAGGAGAAGTCAAATCAATTTGCTAAATCCCTTCATGGCTCCTGCGGGGAAGAGGTTTTAACCCTCTTGGAATGTCTGGTGGAGCCATCCCAGTGTCTTCTGCATCCCACTCCTTTCCTTCCTTCATTCCCAGTGCTTTTCCTCCCAAGGATCTTCGCAGTGGGTTTGGATAATCCCTCCCCTTGCGCCTTTTCCGTCATCCCAACCTGCACTTCCCGGGCCTCTTCCCTGTGTCTCCAGGTGGTTTTTGCTCCTTTTCCCCACAAAAAAAAAAATCCCTTAAAATCCTCTGGCTGCTTCCAAACAAACCTTTGCCGGAGGTGGGAAGGCCTCCAAGGTGCTGGAATTTGTAGGAAGAGCTGGAGTCGGAGAAGAGAAACTTCCCACCTGTTGAGCTTTGCATGGATTTCTGTGCCTCTGGAGGCAAAGAGAGGGAGCCTGAACCCATCTCGTTTGCATATATTTGGGTATATTTGCATATTCGTTTGTCATTCTTGTCTGTGGATCTGTCAAGCTCTCAGAGATCTCATCTTGAAATTTGAAGTTAAGCCTTAAAATTTTAATGAGCGCCTTCTCTTTACATCTTGGCTTGGTTTCCTCATCCTTTCTTTTTTTCCTCTGATTCCTAGATTTTTTTTTTTCCCCCTCCCACAGGGAGACAACAGAATGGGTGGATTTTCCCCAGGACAAATCCAGAAGTGGCAATTCTGGATCAAATTTCCCTGTATTTGCTCCTGGGTGTTTCACACCCAGGATTTGTGCAGCTATTGGGGAGTTTTCCTCGAATCCCACTTCTTTTCCAGAGTAATTGGGTTTTCGTGCTTCCAGCTTGTTCCTTTCATCAAATTTGTGGATTACTGTAAAGCATTAATCCCACAGATTTATGGACCAGCTGGAGTCACTCTGATTCCTCAGTCTCCAAGGTGCCGGTTAGGAGCTCCAATCTTTCCCTTAAATGAAAATCCCAGTGTCAATCCCAGACCCTTTTCCAAAGGAAGCAGCGCTCGGTGGACTTCAGATCTGAGGAATTAATTTTGAGGAAGCTGAAGTCCGTGGAAGTGCAAAATTTTCCCTTTCCTCCTTGCGAGGTCCCACCGGAGTGGTGATCAAGCATTCCATGGAATTATGGAGTGGTTTGTGTTGAAAAAGGAACATTAAAGATCATCTCATTCCATGGGCAGGGACACTTCCCACTATCCCAGGTCACTCCAAGCCCGATCCAGCCTGGCCTGGAACACTTCCAGGAGCATCTGCAACTTCTCTGGGAAACCTGTGCCAGGGCAGGGGTCGGAATGTAATGATCCTTGAGGTCCCTTCCAACCCAAACCATTCCATGATTTTGGGATCTTCCCGTGCTTTGCAGGCTCAGAACTTTCCACCCTCTTAAACTTCCCAACCCAGGAATTTTGTATCCAGGGATCTTCCAGAGGCTCATTCCATCCCTCTAAATCTTCCCTTGCACGATGGGAATCGTCCCCATTTTGGCAGAGCTTTTATGGCCCTGGATTTGGGGACACTCCTCGTGGCAGCCGCATTCCCTGGGGCATCCCATAATAACCCTGTAAGCCAGAGGGAAATCTGCCTGGCTGCTGTTTCCTGGAGTCGGGAATTCAGCGCGTTTTCCCCGTCTGCAGAAATTCCGAGCAGAAGCCGCGGGAAGGATGGAATCAATTTAGCGCTTTGTGCCTCTCATTCCTGCATCCCCGTGAACTCCTGACTCCCAGTGCTCCATATCCCGGAGACAGCCTTGGGATCACATCTGTTCCCGAGCTTTGGGGCCATATTGACCTCATCTCCAGCCCCCCCTGGATCTTGGCTCACGCCCAGAGCCTGGAAAGGGGATGCCGAATTCCAGTTCGTGGCTGAGCTCGGGAAGAGCTCAGGGAAAGGAATTCCTGTTGGCGGCATGTGGGGATTGGGGAATGAAATGGTTATTCCAAGGGCAGCGGAAGGTCTGGGGGGTGAGAAACTCAATGTGACCTGGCTGTGTGTGCTCACATCCCAGAAATTCCAGGTGTCCTGGGCTCATCCCGTGGACAGCAGGAAAAGGGGAATTCTGCCCCTCAGCCCTGCTCAGGTGAGACCCCACCTGGAATCCTGCATCCAGCTTTGGGGTGTGGAGCTGCTGGAGCAGGTCCAGAGGAGGCCACGGAGATGCTCCAAGGGCTGGAGCCCCTCTGCTCTGGATCCAGGCTGGGAGAGCTGGGAATGTCCAGCCTGGAGAAGAGAAGGATCCAGGGAGACCTCAGAGCCTCTTCCAGTGCGTCAAGGGGCTCCAGGAGAGCTGGAGAGGGACTTGGGACAAGGGATGGAGGGACAGGACACAGGGAATGGCTTTAAACTGGAATAGGGTAAGATTAGATGGGATATTGGGAAGGAATTGTTCCCTGTGAGGGTGATGATGGCCTGGAATGGAGTTCCCAGAGAAGCTATGGCTGCCTCTGGATCCCTGGATGTGTCCAAGGCCAGGTTGGAGCAGCCTGGGATAGTGGAAGGTCTCCCTGCCCATGGCAGGGGTTGGAATTCCATGATCTTTAAACTCCCTTCCAACCCAAACCATTCTGTGACTCTGGGCTCTGAAAGTGCACCGTTTATGGAAGGGATGGATTTTTTTGAATCCCAAAACGTGGATTTGGGATGAGATCCTGCCGTTGTCTCTCAGCAGGGCTGTGACCCCTTTGCCCAGACCCAGCGCAGCAAACTCCAGCACCGCCGGGCCCGGATCAACCAACAGATCAACAAGGAAATGAGGATGAGAGCGGGAGCAGAAAACCTCTTCCGGTGAGTCCTGATCCCCTGAGCATCCCCCGGCTCTGGAATTCGGTTGGAGATGGGAATAGAGTCTTGATATCCGAGATTCAGCTGGTGGAAGTTTGTCGGAAAGCAGGATCGGAGCAGGTGAGACGATGGGAATGAATTTGTGGCTGAGGCTGGGCTCGGAACGCGGAGCTCCGGCCTGGAAACCCAGCAGTGGATCCAGTGGGTGTGGAGCTGTTGGTGAGTCCAGATGTTCCAAGGGCTGGAGCCCCTCTGCTCCAGAGCCAGGCTGGGAGAGCTGGGAATGTCCAGCCTGGAGAAGGGAAGGCTCCAGGGAGACCTCAGAGCCCCTTGCAGTGCCTAAAGGGGCTCCCCCAGAGCTGGAGAGGGACTTGGGATAAGGGATAGAGGGCCAGGACACAGGGAATGGCTTCCCACTGCCAGAGAGCAGGGTTAGATGGGATATTGGGAAGGAATTCCTGGCTGTGAAGGTGGTGAGGCCCTGGAATGGAATTCCCAGAGAAGCTTTGGCTGCCCCTGGATCCCTGGAAGTGTCCAAGGCCAGCTTGGACAGGGCTTGGAGCGCCCTGGGATAGGGAAAGATGTTCCTGCCCATGGCAGGGGGTGGAAATGGGAGTTCCTGAAGATCCGACCCAAACCATTCCATGAAATCCAGCTTTAGAATCATAAATAGGTCAGAAAATCCCTTTAGGACTGAGTCCAACCATTCCCCCAGCGCTGGCAGGGCCACCGCTTGTCCCCAAGTGCCGCATCCACACGGATTTTATACCAAGGGTGACATTTTTTAGCATCTCTTGTGTTTATTTCATTTTTCCTTTATATTCTGGAGCACATTCCAGGCTGGGCAGGTCTTTTATATAAAAAATCCCATAAACCTGCCTTAAAATACGATTTTTGGGGGGAATGTTTTGCCAGTTTTCTGACTGTTTTTATCCCAGATAAAATAAAATTAACTTTCCACTCCTGAAGTGGAATGACTTAACACCAGTGGAGTGTTCCCGTTGCACCTGGAAGAAAGGGAATAATGGTTGATCCCTAAAAAAACGGCGTTTTCCTGGGGGGATGAGGGCATCCCGCTGCTCCATCCACGCTGCTGTGCCTCATTTAATTACGGAAAAAAAGCCTTGTTTAATTACAGAAAAAAAAAGGCGTGGAATCCTCACTTCTGCCTTTCCTCTGTGTTTAAAAAAAAAAAAAAAAAAGGAGGGAAATGTGCTGGCTCAGCAGAAATCAGCCTGGTTTTGGTTGGAATTTGAGCTGTGGGAAGGGGAGTAAGGAAAAACGGGATGCAAAACACATCTTAATTATCAGGGAAATGCACTGAGGGGGCTCTTTTTTTGCTGGCCCAGCACTTTGGGTGTCCTTTGGAGCAGCCACTTTCCCTCCCTCCCACGAGTCCGGCTGAGCAATAAAGTTGATTTCTCGGCATTCCGGTGCTCCAAGCTTATGAAACTTGGGAAATCTGCGGGGCGGGGGGAGGGTAAAAAGGAATAATCAAGCCTGAAATTAAAGGCTGAGGAGGAAGGGGGATTATGTTGCAAGTCTGAAGGTTATTGCTTCAAAATTAAAGATTTGTGTTGCGTGGATAAAATTCCTTTGGATCTTTAGTCTGGTGCTGATGGAAAAAAAGCTGTGGATTGTCCAGCCTGGAGCAGTCTGGAGCTGAATTTGCTGGGGTTTTTTGCCTTTAAACTTAAAAACACGCTTGGAAAAAATGATCCTGTTCAGTCTTTCCTTGTCTTTTCCTGGGAAAGTTGGAATGGGGTGTTGGAAAATAAAAAAGATCTGTGTGGTGGAAAAATCCATGATTTGTTTGCTGGGTAAATAAATGGGAAGAGGCAGAGGAAACCTTTTCTTTCCTTGTTCAAATCATGGGATTGAGTGCAGGAAGGGGAGAGAGAGAAATGTCCAGGTTTTTGGAAAGAAAGAAAATAAATCACAAAATAAATCTCGGAAATTCCCCGTGTCCCGGGCTCATCCCGCAGCATGGGCAGAGGGAAAATGGGGGAATTCTGCCCCACTCGGGTGAGAGCCCACCTGGAATTCTGCATCCAGCTCTGGGATCCAACAGCAGAAGGGCGTGGAGCTGCTGGAGCAGATCCAGAGGAGGCCACGGAGATGCTCCAAGGGCTGGAGCCCCTCTGCTCCGGAGCTGCCAGGCTGGGAGAGCTGGGAATGTCCAACCTGGAGAAGGGAAGGATCCAGAGAGACCTCAGAGCCCCTTCCAGTGCCTCAAGGGGCTCCAGGAGAGCTGGAGAGGGACTTGGGACAAGGGATGGAGGGACAGGACAAGAGGGAATGGCTTTAAATTGGAATAGGGTATGATTAGAAGGGATATTGGGAAGGAATTCTTGGCTGTGAGGGTGGTGAGGCCCTGGAATGGAATTCCCAGAGAAGCTGTGGCTGCCCCTGGATCCCTGGGAGTGTCCAAGGCCAGCTTGGAAGCGGCTTGGAGCAACCGGGGATAGTGGAAGGTGTCCCTGCCCATGGTAGCAGGGTGGAATTCCATGATTTTGGAGGTGCTTTCCAACCCAACTCATTCCAGGATTATTTTTTCTGCGTGTGGCACTTGCACGTATCCCAGGAAAACAGGAAAACCTTTACCTGGTGAGAGAATCCTGGCAAAATCATGGAGCAGATCCTCCTGGAAACTGTGCCAAGACACCTGGAAAATAATCAGGTGCCTGCTGAGAGCCAAAGAAATTGTTGGCAGCTGGGAGCAAGGAGGGAAAACTCTCCATAATCCGTACGGGATGAAAATTGGACTGACAGTGTCCTGGGGGTGCTGGGATATACGGGGGAAAAAATAGGAATTAAATCCTGGTTTATAGGGATTAAATCCTGGTTTATGTGGAAAGATGGGGTGGTGCTGCCTGGGGAATTGCAGGAATGCTGAGGGATTTTTTTCAGTGGAAGCGGCCACGGGGATCTTTGGACGCGCTGTGGTTTGGCTTTGTCTGTTTGGAATAAAAAAAATTCCTTGCTCTTGGAAAATCCCTGCAAAGTGGAGGCAGGAGGAGACTCTCAACCACCAGATTTCCAAAGGAAAACCTTGGAGCTCCTCCTCCTGCCCTGAACCAGGGCAGGGCAAGACCCAGAAGGATTCAGTCCTTAAAAAAATCCACATGAAAGGCAACGCTCTGGAAAAGCTGGAGGGAAGCAGTTTCCGTGTGTTGTTTTCCCTGGATCCCAGCGTGGTTCAGCAGCCAGAGCCCCTTTCAGCTCTGGGTTATCTCTCCCTGCTTTCCTTCGGAGCAGATAAGCAGGGAATAATCAGCCTGGGAGCTTGTCCTGCCGGGAACAGCTGGAATCAATCCCTGGTGTTTACAGCTCCTGCCAGGAGCAGGGAAGGGAGTGCGGGAGCTCAGCAAATCCCTTCTCTCTGCGGGGGTTCTCTGCACCCAAAAATGAGTTTTTCCTCCGCAGATCCCACCGTTTATTTGGGGTGAGGGAGCACCTGGAGTGGTCACAGCCCAAACTGAAGCTGTGCTGGAGGTGGGAGCAGGAATGGGCAAAGGGAAGGCAGCTCTGGAGCAGACATTCCTGGATGCAGCACAGGGATAAGTTTCACCTGGGCTCAGCCTCTACCTGGATTTTCTGACTTCCCTAATCCTGAAAGGCTGGGAGAGATGGGCATGTTCAGCCTGGAGAAGAGGAGATTCCAGGGAGGGCTCAGAGCCCCTTCCAGTGCCTAAAGGGGCTCCAGGAGAACTGGAGAGGGACTTGGGACAAGGGATGGAGGGACAGGACACAGGGAATGGCTTCCCACTGCCAGAGGGCAGGGATGGATGGGATATTGGGAAGGAATTCTTGGCTGTGAGGGTGGTGAGGCCCTGGAATGGAATTCCCAGAGAAGCTGTGGCTGCGTCATCCCTGGAAGTGTCCAAGGCCAGGTTTGACGAGGCTTGGAGCCACCTGGGATAGTGGAAGGTGTCCCACGGAAGGGGGTGGAATGGGATGACCCTCAGAGGTCCTTTCCCACCCAAACCTTTCCACCATCACCTGGAGCACCTGAGGCACAATCCTGTGGGCAGGTTGGGCTGGAAGCACATGGATTGCACCATTGGATAACTCAATCTGGAGCGGAAAAACGAATTCGCGGATGAAAAGAGGGAATTTTGATCCACTGGTTTCTTGCAGGGCCACCAGCAACCACAAGGTGAAGGAAACGGTGGCTCTGGAGCTGAGCTACGTCAACTCCAACCTTCAGCTCCTGAAAGAAGAGCTGGAAGAGCTCAACAGCAGCGTGGACGTGTATCAGAACGACAGGTGGGTCCGGGAAGAGCAGCCTGTTCCTTTGGGATTTCATTTTTCCTGCTATTACGGAATTTTTCTGGGAGCAGGGCTCCTCTCGCCTTGTCCGCCCTGCTGTGTCCCGTGGCCGAGGGTTGGGATGACCTTCAGAGGGTTGGGATGACCTTTGGGTTGTTCCCTTCCAACCCAAACCTTTCCATCGTCAGGGGCCATGAGGTGGTGGCTGGGGAGGATTTGGGCATGGGCCAGAATTCCTGGAAAGTTTTCATCTTGGGAATGTCACTGTTTTCCGTCTAGAGCTGCAAGGAGAGAAAAATCAGCTTTTCCTAGGGAATACTGGGATGTTTTGGGATGGATGGAGAATCCTTTGGACCCTGATATCCCAAAGCAGGGAACAGGGGAGAAGGAACCATCTTCCCTTGCATTGTCCCCCTTTCCTGAGAATCCCACCGGAGCTCTTCCCAGCGGGATATTTTGGTGATGGGAATCATCATCCCCGGAAGTGTCCAAGGAATGATTGGATGTGGTACTCAGTGCTCTGGGCTGGGTGGGATCGGTCACAGGTTGGACTCTATGATCTTGGAGGTCTTTTCCAGCCTAAATGGTTTTGGAATTCTGGGATTTTTTCCTCCTTTTCTCTTCCTGAGGTGGGTGGCGTTGGATGGCAACGTGAGGTGTTGGCGCGCATGACGTGGCGATGGGATGGGATGGGATGGGATGGGATGGGATGGGATGGGATGGGATGGCATCCAGAGGGGCCTGGATAAGCTCCAGATAATCCTCGTTGGGTTCAACAAGTGCAACATTCTGCACCTGGGTTGGGGCAATTCCAAGCACAAATCCAGGCTGGGGGATGAATGGATGGAGAGAAGACCCGAGGAGAAGGATTTGGGAGTGTTGGGGTGTGAAAAGCTGGAAATGCTTCACCCATGTGCGCTCACATCCCAGAA
>VYZQ01002242.1:0-10977 GCA_013400655.1 Mystacornis crossleyi | reverse complement strand
GTCTGTGATTCTACAAAATGCACACAACTGACATTAATGCTGTTCTAAATGGTACAATAAGAGAATAATGAACAAACTAGTTATTAAAATTCAGTTTCACCAGAAACTATTAACATAAATACATTAATCATTTTTATTGTTCCTGAGTGAACATTACAGGACTGAATTAAAGGTATTTGGTCTCTTAATTATGGATGTGAATATTATTTACACTGCTTATTCTGATGCATTTTGATCCTGGCATAAATTTTAGGGGGAAGAATGATGAAAATGTCCAATTAAATTAAGAACATTAAGAATGAAGAAATGAGACATAAGTCTCAAGGCCTTACTAGGACCAGGACACACTGAAGCCCTGGCTGAGACAAAGGGCAGATGTGTTAAGTTTTTTAATAATTCACCTAAATGTGAACCATGCAGAATTTCACTGCTCGGCTCAGAAGGTTTGGTGTGGAGATCTGGGTGGCTGCTTTGGGAAAACGAGGAGCTGCCTGGGCTAAACTACCCTGGGCTACAGCTGAAGAGAACTGGAGAACGACTGAGGCTGGCAGAGACCTCTGGAAATCCTCTAATAAATCCCCGTGCCCGAAGCAGGGCACCTGGAGCAGGTTGCTTAGCTCATCCTGTCACTGAAACTCACCAAAAATGGGTCAAATAAAACTCCTTAACACCAATACAGCGCTAAGAAGGGCATTACTCATTACAGGCCTGGTTGAACAGGGGTAACTCCACCTTGTGTGCACGTGATCTTCAAAAGTGTGCTGCTTACACCTATAGTCACCACGTGCGTGTTTTGCTCATTATCATAAAGCCCTCCCCAGTTTCCCACGTTCAGTCCTTGTTTTGGCTGTGGCTGCATTCCTAAGCCAGATGTCTTCCCCTTATCTTCCAAGAGTCCTTGCTGACAAAGCAGATCCCTCAGACCCTGCTTCCTGCTAAAACTACATGGGCACAGCAGAAATTGGATTAACCCTTTTGGTATCAATTCCAGCCAGCTTTCAGCCTCTCCAAGGATGGAAACCTCACCGACTCCTTGGGCAAACTGTTCAGTCACTGTCAGTATAAAAGCACAGCCGACTACAAAGTACCAGTTTTCCCTGGAGACCCATTACACAGAGCTGTGCTTGCAATGCTGAGCTACAGCACTATGGACAGGTGACAGCACCACTGGAAAGCTGGCTGAGATTACAGTCCAGTTTTACTGAGGTCACGGGATCCCTCACAGGAGAAAAAGAAAAGGAAGAAAAGAAAAAAACCCACCACCACCGAAGAGTAAATTCTCAACAGGGAACCACTACTCTCAGAAACACGTATCACCTCAAAGCCCTTTGCTTCTCTGCAAGACAGTCAATATATCACATTTTCCAGAGCACTCTCCAACCATCAGCTTCCTCCATGAGCACCCAAGGCATCTCCAGTTCAAGCAATTCATACTCAAAGCAACCAAAGCAAATTTCTGTGGCAAAGCACAGGGTCTTCCACAGCCCTGGAAGCAGACAGGATGCTGCAGCTACTCAATGTTCTCATCAGTGAACTCAAGAGGCCTCGAAGGCAGGCAGAACCCTGCACAGTTGGCAATGCAGGCAGGAATCCCACAGAACCTCCTCATCAGAAATAAGGCTTTCCTCTCTTTGTGTAACACCTCCCTGCTGGAACCAACCATTCAGAGCTTTTACTGAGTTGCCAAATTCTGTGCTCAGATATACAGGCCACGGAATGGGGATCTGTTGAGATAGGCACCTACCAACAGCCACCTGGAACCTGCTGCTGCTGCTGTCCCCTCACTGTGACCCAGCCGTGGAAACGGACACCGGAGTGCAGGGACCTTTGCATACTAACTTCAGTATCAATTTTACAAGTAAGATTTTTACTTTGATCGTATTTTAATGCAACACTTTATTTACATAACACCGCAGGACACATCAGTATTCATTCACACATGCTGCAAGGAAGGTGTCGGCGCCCAGCTGCGGGGGCACAGCTCCCCACACGGACACGGGAACAGGAGCACAGCCTTAAATGCATTTATTCTTCCTAACCTACCTGAATCTCTGCGCCTGGTGATGCACTGGCCCTCCAAACCGTCTAGCTGGTGAATGACACAGCTGCGACAACAGTGCCACATTTTTGTTCTGGTTAGGGTTGGCTGCAAACTTCACTGTAATGGGCTCGGAGGAACCTGGGGGTTTGTGACCATTGAAATTTGTAATTGCCTCTTCTGCTTCTGACCTTTTGTCAAACCGGATAAATGCGACCCCTCTGGACAAACCTTGTAACCAAACCAATAAAACAAAACAAAACAAAACAAAAAAAACAAAAATAAAAAAAATTGAAGTTCAGGATAAACTCAAAATAACTTTGAAAACAAAACCCAAAGAAAGTTCAGTATTTCTATGGTCACAGCTTTCAAGTTCTCTACATTTACATTTCTTCAGCAGCTGGAGGATAAAGTACAAAATTAAGAAACCAAAGACAAATTAGCATACTCATTTCAGCTATAACAACCGCAGTGACTAAACACTTAAAAAATACATGGTAGAATTCCATATTTATCACCAACTGACATTTCCATTCACAAAAAACTTCTCAACATTTTAAATTAAGTAAAAAAAAGAATTAATTCCAGTTGTTTAAAAACAAACCCAAACCCCTCAGTTTCGATCACTTTATCACTAAAGAGCATCTGCAAACACAGAGTTGACATATTTTTGCAAATGTTTTCATTTTTCCATGCTAGAAACACACTCAGGTTCAGAGATGAGGGAACAAATGTCTGACTATAATAAAGCACTTTCACTTTTTCCTTTTTTAATGGAGAGATCACAATTTCACCTGCACCACATACGTTATTTCTAGCTGGTACATACATTATTTTTATTCATTAAAATCAATGAAGAATTACCTCTTGGTAGCTGTACTGAACCAATATCACAGCTGTTAAACATTTGCATATTTTTTTCCTAGTCTCAGCCCCTGGATGCTGTTATCCTTCTGACTGAGGTACGAGTTATGCCCTGTGAGCTCTCCTCTCCTCTCCTCCCCTTGCTTCTCATCTGTGACTTGACCTTAGGCTGAAAATATGGTTTATCACAGTGATGCTAAAAGACTAAACATAGGACTTCATCAGCTCTGCTTCAGAAAGGGACATATCAGATACTTTCATGTTTTCTTCACACCCACCCTGGACCATCTTCAAAGCCAGATACAGAAGTTAAGCTTTTCATAAATCACAAGGCTGTTGATGACAGTTGAGGATCATTTTCTCTGTTGCACAGAAGGAAATGCAACATGTCAGAACCTGGGCCTGCAGCAAGCAAGGTGTGTTTGCATTTTGATAAATAACAACAGATGGGCTCACCAGAGAAGAGCTGCCAGCACTGTGTGATCAGGTACTGAGATGAGCCTCCTGTGCCAGAGGGAAGGGGATGTCCCACCCTGGGAAGGCCCAGAGCAGCAGCATCACTCAGAACTCAGCCAGGCCTGTCACAGAGCTCAGCTTACTGTGACTCCTCCACTTTCATGGTGCTCATCCTAGCACTTCTCAAAGCATTCATTTAAAATATAAATATTGTAGAAAGTGTATTTTAAAACCGAATAGTTTTCAAAAGCTGGAGCACCACCTCTGTGAGAAGGTACAGCTAAGTACAAATTAAAAGGTGTCTTAGGTGGGAGTAGACCAAGATCTGAAAGGCAGGCTGAAAGCCAAGGCACAGCTACACTCTTGGTGGGCTGGCCAGCCCCGGCCCTGCAGGCATTAACTGTGAGATGTAACAGAACCCACTCTTCAGTCAATGCATTATTAAGGCTACTGGAAAGCAGGTGGTGAGTGCTGAGCTGAATTACACAGCACCAGGCCTCAGCACACCCATGAAAACTCTGTTGTTCTTGGGGAGATTTTATTTGTATTACTTCTGTCATCTCATTTTACAGCTCTGTCAAATCCAGATGCTCTCCAGACCCCACAGAGTGCCACAGAGGGGTGGCTAGCTCGGACACTTGCATTACTAAGTTTGCTGTGCTCCACAAGTCTTCCTTGCTTCTCATTACAGCTGTGCCCTGGATAACCAGCTCTAGAGACAGGAGCACGCGGGGGTAAGAGTTGGGCAGAACAAATCATCTTCTCCAGGAAAGGCAGGATGGGATTCTCCTCACTCAACCACGCCTGCCATGTCAGTCCCCAGATCTCACCAAGCCACCTCAGGTTTCTCTGATGCACAGTCACGTTTGCAGCACGGGCTGAGCAAAGCAGTGCCTGCAGCAGGAGCTGGCTCTGACGGGGACACAGCCCTGCAGACCTCAGCCTGCACTCAGCCTGAGCCCACCAGGAGCTGCTGGTGGCCCACTCCAAACTACAGCAGATTCCTCACACAGCAGGAGAGCTGCTCCTGAACTGATGTGTATGAATGCACATCCCACTTATAAACGTTCAATGTGGAATTGCTAGAATTGGATTGTCTTCTATTCTAATACAGGACATGCATAATCAATGAGAAAGTGTACTTGTAAAAACTCTCTCCAAATTAACACATGACACATGGGCTACTGGTAAAACCACACAACGCCTGGGTGACAGGATAAGCCAGACTCTGCAGTTACACTGTCTGAAATAATGGGGTAAGAAATTAAAACTCTGAAAGCACACTGTAACACAGACTCAGAATTACCATCATAAAGAAAACCTTAACTTTGGTCTCCCCTGAGCCAAGTGCCTAACTAAGTAACTTCTCCCCTTTCTCTCTTTTTCTTTTCAATACGCTAAATACATTTAGAACTTTCAGGGCAGTGCTAAGTGTATGAAATTAATTCCTTTGCTTAGCAGTAACGACAGAGGCCCGTAAGACATCTCAAATGGTTTAAAATACGAGAAAATTGGGTGAGTTTCAGGCTGGTACAAAAGACAAAACACGTTTTTGTTTTGCTTTAAATCTGTACCGATGGCCTGGAATGGACCCGTGGATGAGAGCTGCCTGTGTGTAAAGCCAAGGTAAGGTCAGCGCTCCAGGTTACACACAGGGCCCAGAAACAAAGTGCACTGCAGTGACAGCAAGTGTCAGAGCAAGAAATCAGTAACTGATAAAAATGACAATAACCCTATTTTAATACAGTCCAAGGCTTGGGCTGTAAGCTGGCAAAGAGGCAGCATGAGTCATTCTGTGTTTAAAAAAAAAAATCACTGAACATGGATATCCTGTTAAAATTCTGCCAGTGGTTAACACCACGTCATGATTAGCTTGCAGAAGTCTCATTTACCTACGTGTAGGTACTGCTAGTCTCAGAACACCAAACACAGGCTGTACACTCCAGTTTTCTGCAGCCAAGGCCCCCGAACTCACCTGTGGTTTGATCCACAAGCACACGGGAGTTGATGATGCGCCCAAAACGGGAAAACATATCTTCTACATCCTTCTGTGTCATTGACCGGGGCAGGCCACTGATATATAAATTAGCATCCTTGATAACTTCCGAACTTGGGCGGGCATAAGAAACCTTTAAAAGAAATAAAAATACACGTTCAGGGTATTAATAGGGAAGATCAATTTATTGTCATGAGCCAATTTAATTTACTCCCCCACTACCAACATATGCATTTTTACGGGAGTTCAAAAAAATGGGAGAGAAACTGGGGAAAAAGGCACTGGGGAAAATCAACCAAACACCAGGAGAAAGGGCATGTCCCTACATAACTCCATTCATTTTGGGCTTGCCCAAGAGATAACAACTATATTAGCACTGCTGTAAGGAGACAGCAGCTGACCAACTCCAGCGCTCCCAGCAAACACTTCTGCCACGTGCAGAATCCCAAGCTCTGATGGGGACACGGGACCTGTCACAGCTCACATCAGGAACTTGTCCTGCCACTATACTTTCTAACGCTTCATAAAAAGATGGCACGAGTGGAGTGAAGTCTTCTGTCCTAATTCCTGCGACTGGAGGAAGCTGCAGAGATCACCTAAGCAGGGGTGAATCCTGCACAGAGCACAGGCTGTTGTTTTGGATAAGGAAAGGAGTGCTTTTGTGTCAACAAGATTTACAATAAACATTATGAAGCATCCAAGATGTGCACGAGTTAAAATGCCTGGCAACAATTTGGAATGGTCCCTCTACTTCTGTAGAAATGGTGGAATATAAAGAAAGGCAATCTTTAAATACCAAGCTGTTTCAAAACACTTCACTACTCTCCTCCCAGACTGAGGCTTGCTGCAGCTGGGAGCACACAGACCTTACCATCAGAATGAAGTTTATTGCAATGCCGTTTTCAGAGAAGACTGAAGAGCTCCTACCTTGATAGTTTTTGACTGAAGTCTGAGGCCATTCAGTGTGTTTATTGCTCTTTCAGCATCTTTTGCAGTTACGTAGTTCACGAAGCCGTAGCCTAAGCTGTGTCCTAAAGGGAAGAGCATCTTTTAAAATTAATCCAAACAAAAGAATGTTATCACAACTGAAATGAAAGGAAATGCAAACAAGAAGTGAACCTAACACACACGGCCCACACAGCACATATTTCAGTAAGCCAAGGAGGTTTCCCAAGGCTGGCACACGTCAGGAACAGCTCGGAGGTCTTTTATTTCCACTTTGGACATCCCTCTGCCTTCCCAGACAGCAGGCACGGGACCGAGCACACAGCAACAGCAAGAAATTTAAGACTGAAACACCAACTCTGGCCACTGTTGCAAACTTCATGGGTGTGGGACAAAGGCAATCCCTGAGCCCAGTTCACCAGTACCAACCCTTGTGGATAGAGAGCAGAAAGTGAGAAAATGTCAACGGATGAACCGTAAGGTAAGAAGTGAAGAGCCTCATGATTTCTTTGGCTATTCCAACCTCCACCCCTGGCGGCAAGAGGGAAAAAGAAGTTTCCAATCCTTCATTAATACAGCTAACAAGCAGCAAGTTTCCCAAACACAGCATCACAGTGAAGAGTGAAAAATTCTCTTTAAGGCAGACAATTCATGTACTATCACTTTATCTAAGTTTACTCTTAACTCCTACAGGAAGAACTTGATACTAATAACAAAAATCCTTAAAATATTTAAAGAAAAGGATATTTATTTGGATACTTACTTGTTCTGCTTCTATCTCCAGTCTCCACAATTGCTACTATCAATTATAACATTACATACTAAGATCGTTTTGGGTTGCCATTTCCCAACAATTAGAGGCTCTTATCAGTGTAGGCCTAAAAATAGCTAAAATACTCTCAAGACTGTCTCAGAGCAATAAAACAACTACAATTCAACCCAAGACACACCTTTTAGCCAGCTTCTCCTTGTCTCTGTCTGATCTGTGGGATTTTCTAAAGAAAATCGTAAGCATGCATAAGAAAATGTGCTGTTTTCCTCTACCAATATACTATTTTTAAGTTCCACTGTTAGGCTTGAGGACACTAGAAGATAAAGCTAATTGTTATGGTAAAGGATTCCGTGGTGAAATAGCCCCTTTTTAATCACACTGCTTGGCTCTGCAATGGTCTTAGCTGACAAGGAAGTTTCCTTATGCTTTCCAGACATTTCAGAACACCAAATACAGACCCAGGTGTCACAGGATGACATCCTGGCACAGCTGTCAGAGGAAATGCAGAAAAGGGCTGCAAGAGAACCGCAGAGTAACTCCAGATACTGAAAAAAAGAACGCCCAGTCTGCTGAGACGTTGAGATTGCAAGCATAAAATCCACAAAGACATGGAAGGAAACCCCAAATAACCCTCAGGGTTTTCATGCCAACAGACCGACTGCAGAGCTGCACCCGCTCCTGGCACGGCCTCTGCCTTTGGCTGCTTCCCTGTGAAACCTAATCCAGCAGTAACTCAGCAGAACCCAGGCAATGCCAGAGCCTGTTCTCTAACAGACCCTCTCTATAAACACCCCCAGGTAATTTCTGCTGTCTGCTCAAACCCTTAGAGAAGCAGATCCACTGTGCTCAGCTCGAGCACAGAAACAATGTCCTGTTCCCTCACAGAGCTGGTGTTAAACCAGCTCCAACCAGCCTCTGGTGGCACCAGACACAGCACACAACTCAGGGAAAACCACTGTGCCAGTCAAGGAGGATTGAATGCCATCCTTTGCAGACCTACAGGTGACACCTGCAGAAGTCTGATCAATGCTTCTTACACGTACCCACAGCATGGGTTTTGTGATTTCTTTATAACATTCGTTTTATTAGTCAGAGATGGTAAATCATTTAGATCAAATATCGTTGGTTCACACCCACTTACCTACTGAGATTATTTGCCTCTGATTAAGAAAACCAATAATTGAACAATTAGAAAAATGTTTAGCACCTGGACCGTACCTTATTTCTCCAGAGTCTGACTAAGAAAACAAACATAAGTTTAAGAGGGAAAAAATACCAGGTGGACAGCTGGCAATGACTTTTCCCTCTTGCAAGGATGGGAAGGATCCAACATCCCTCAAAGGTCCAGCCCTGCTCTGAAGGCTCAGAGCTACAGCTGCNTTGTCCCCAGTCCCTCTCCAGCTCTCCTGGAGCCCCTTCAGGCCCTGCCAGGGGCTCTGAGCTTTCCCTGGAGCCTTCTCCTCTCCAGGTGAGCACCCCCAGCTCTCCCAGCCTGGCTCCAGAGCAGAGGGGCTCCAGCCTTCAGATCATCTCCATGACCTTCACTGGACTCATCCCAGCAGGTCCATGTCTTTCTTCTGTTGAGGTCCCCAGGGCCGGAGACAGCTCTGCAGAGGGGGTCTCACCAGAGTGGAGCAGAGGGACAGAACACCCTCCTCTCCTGCTGCCCACCCTCCTTTGTTTCCTTCCAAAGCATCACACAGGTTATGTGTTTATGCCCCATTTGAGATCAGTGACAAGGAATTTTAAGTTACTTACATACAGGACAAAACCAAACCTAAGTTGGACACCCAGGAGTAAAAGGCACCACGAGACCTGGGTCCAGTCCCTGGAATCAGAAACTGCCCTAACACACCCACAAGCCCACATTAAAAGCACTCCTGATTTTTGTCCCAGGCACTCTGACTGAAAGCTCATTCGACAGGCTCCAGCCAGTGCTCTCCTTTTCCAAACTCAGGTCTACATGTTCTCCACTTGGTCCTGTACAAGTCCTGTCCTGGACCTTACACACGTTTCTCCTTCCAAGTGCCTGTCCCCAAAGCACCCTCAGTGACTGGGTCCTCTTGGCCTTCTCTCTTGCTTTTGTCGGATCAGAATTCTGCACCTTTTCCACTTCCAGTTTTATACAGGTTGCTCAGTGACTATTCCTTATTCAGCAGTTTGAACGTCCTGGAAATGAAGGGGCAGGGATATAATGGGGTTTACTCAAACCAACACAGATTAAAGAAAGAAGGCTCTGGAAGTGGCAGGATCACAAAGGTCAGACATTTTCATATTCCCTTTAGGCATCTGACAGTAAGTTTATACTGAACCCAAATATTACAGTCCCGTTAACTTTTACTTGACAATAGGTAAGAAACTATCAATTACTTGTATTTCTCTACAATAACCTAGAATGCAACCTTCCCTCTCAGCTTGTACTTACCACCTTTAAACCACATTAGTGTAACATGACCTTATAATCCTTAAGTGCTAGAAAAACCCAACCCATGCAAAATTGACAGCATATATTAATTTATCTTGCTCTAAAATACCCAAGAGCATCAGCCTCAGCCATCTCCTCCCACCCAGTGCCCAGTGTTCATCTCTGCAAAGGCTGGGCCAACACACAACAGTCCCATCCCTGCAGGAAGCATTTCCACCTAACGGATGCCTGTGCAGGAATGCTCTTGGCTTCCCAGTTTTATTCCAAAATAGTACAATCCACCTCTCTGCTAGGGATGCCAGGAAATACATAAGGAACGGGCATTTACACGGCCTTATGACTTCTGCCAAGGGTTTACCCCAGGCAAGGAGAGAAGTTCTTTTGCGTTCTCCTGATGTTCCCAGCCTGCTATAGAAACCTGCAGTACAAAGGAAATTGGTGCTGTAACAGTTTTCAAAACATTTTAGTGGATAGGAATTAAAAAAATATTTTTAAAACTTTGCATATACATGAATGCAAATTTAGTCAAGATATAAAGCTGAAAAAGAGCAACAAGTAGGTCCTCATCTGGATGAATAATTAACAAAGTAACTATAAAACCTAGTTTTAAGCAGAATACTACAGTCCTTCAGCAGAAAGAATCCAGTTTTGTTTCCATGATAAAAGGTCCTTTCAGGAGAGAGGGCACTGGTTTTCTTTCTGTGCATCACTTGGGTTTCTGTCCGTGTCCCTGCTTCCTTTCCCAGCTCCCGAGAAACACGACTTCAGTCACCAGCTCCTTCCTCATTCCCAGCCCACTGCTGACAACTCCAGCTTCACCGAGGGGTCAGATCCACACCTGAGCACTTCACTGAGAGCAGCTGACTCAGATCCTCCCCATCCTGTCCTCTATAAGAAACTCCAAAATCAAACCTGGCTCCTGTTATATCAGTGCACCTCAGCACAATGGCAACTTTGTTTAGAACTTGTTTTCTGAACTGGGAATCGGTTTTTGGAGGATGTGAGCTGGGTTTGAGTTTTTTGTTTGGCTTTACAAACTGTGCTCTAAGAGTGATAAGCAGAGAGCCTAAATACACGTGAATGCATCGAGAAGTACCACGTAAAATACCAGGCATCAGCAGAATTCAAAGCAGTGACTACCATTTCTGCGGATAAGAACAGATTAAGGTGCTCAGACGTGCCCCGTGTGAGCTCCTTTAGCACAGTTACACTGCCCTACAGCCACGGCTACACCATCACATCAGCCCGGAAAAAACACAACCATCCCGCACCAAACCTCCGGAAAAGTGTGATGACAATGGAGAAGTGCACCAAGGTAGGACTGGCAGAGTAGGAGATCAAGAGACTGTACCCTAACTCCCGAGCGAGTCACAGAACACATACAGCCTCCTCTGTTTCCTAACAGCCAGGAAAACAGGCAGATGTGTGAGCAGAGAAGCCTGGCCGAGCAGGGAGTCCGTGGCAGAGCTCCAAGGGAAACA
>VYZQ01002240.1:0-20486 GCA_013400655.1 Mystacornis crossleyi | reverse complement strand
CCATTGATCCAAATGACTGTCCATCAACTCAGGTTCCAGCCACCACACTGACTTAGAGGAATGGCTCAACACCACTTTTCTTTGCACTTATTGTGTGCCTCAAACTCACAGATCTTCTCAACAGCAAGCCAAGATATTTATGACAGCTAACAGCTAACATGGCTGAAATGTGGCTTACACTATGTTATGCATTTATTATCATTTAATTGTTCTGAAAGAAAATAAAGTAATGCTCTGCATGTGTGTATCCTTGAGCCAAAAAAGCTCGCATGAGAGGCTATTGACTGATTTCGTGATATACTGCCCACTTTAGAATAACGCATTGGTTTATCAACTTCCTCAGTGCAAACAGCTTTTCCAGCAATGCAGTTAATGCATCTTATTCTAGTGGTAAGGAGAAAAGATCCCCGAGTACCTGGCCTGGGGTCCCCAGGAGCAACCAGTGTGGGGAACTGTCACAGCTCCCACCCTCCTGGCTCACTTGGATTCTTAGGTGGCACATCCAAGGCTACCAGCATGGTTAGGGCTCAGTCCTCAGGGCTAGCAATTAAAAAGATGCTTGGGCAGGCAGAAAATCGGTTGTTTTCGAAGTGGTGCTCCTGTGATGCAATCCCAGCATGCTGGGTTGAAGGGTAGGGGAGTTTTACCTGCACCACAGAATAGTCATGGGCTGGGAGAAGTGCACTTGATTATGTTCATAAATACATAGAAGTTTACTCATAGGAGCTTGTGTTGCTTTGGAAATGCCTTTAGAGGATGCAGCTTGGAGTCCCATAAATAAGTGATTTTAGTCACAAATGTTTTAGCTGTGGTACTTTTCAGTCTGCTCTTTATACAGGGAGATTCATTAGATTTAATGAGCAGACATTTAACATACATTAGTTCTGCTTTTCCTTTTAGCATGCATATTCATTTCCTCTTTAGTGATTGAAGTAATAATTATGGTGCAGCACCGTTTAATAAAGAAATATGAAAAACATAACAGTCCATCAGACTATCTTAATATATCAAAGTGCTATGACATATGTAATATGAAGGTTGTACTTTCTATATGATTTAAAATTGCTTTGCAAGTATGAATTTATTGCATCTTAGAAAGCTTTTGTGAGCTAGAAAGTAATAGCTTACATCTTTCTGGCTGAGACTCATTCAGATGGCCTGAATTTATATGATTTACCAGAGAGAAGATAGTAAATCTATTACCAAGAGAGGAACCAGATATTGTGGCTTCCATGTTTATACTTCAGCTTACAGAAAATACTGCTGAAACTGGAGGTGTTTACAAATCTGTTAAAGTGATAAGATTTATTTTCAGTGCTTCTGCCTGATTTATATATGAGCTTCTAGCGTGAGCAGTCTAGTGACTTCTCACATTTCCTATCAAGGCATCATTAAAAGCTCATGTCATTCACAGGATTTTAAGGGCTGTGCTCTGGGGATAGAATTCTCATGAAAGGCATCAAAATGATGTGATGACATCAGGAAAACTGTGGTTACAGAAGTACTGCATTTTCCTTTAGTCTGCACTTTCCATCATGTATAACAGAATGGGAGTGACAACTGCTCCTTTCAACCAGCGCAAAGCCCTTCCTAATCCTCCTCTTTAATGGAATATCTAGGAAAAAAAAAAAAAAAAGAAAATACTAAGTTCTCCTGAATTAGATGACATCTTTGCTATGAAGTTTTCCTGAGTATGCAGCTTTGATTTTGGTAATTTTTACATGGTCTAGGACTAAATAAATGTAGTTCTGAAATATAGTTCTTTTACATATTCTAACGAAATTCCAACATAATTATCTTGATCTTCCTAAAGAAGTTGATAACAAGCTCTAATTCTTGCCACATCCCTTGTATTTGCACTGAACTCCTCTTTTAAATGCATGTCTTTCTTTTTCAAACTTTACAACATAGAGTTGGATCCGTATCTATGGCTGCATTCATAGAAACCTCACGAAGGGAATTCACTGTTATTCAACAACAAGTAGCTCTGTCAGTTTTAGAAATATAAACATTTATTTTCACAAGGTTTTAAGTAGTGCTAAATGTAGCACTGGGGGGTATTTACAATGTCCAGCTTTTAACATTCAGATGCCCTCAGCTGTCCAGCTATTTTAAGAGAATGATTTTACCAGGAAGACTTTAGGACAGGGCTTACTGCTGTACTGGGAATAATTTCTGGCAAGATTCTCTTCAACTTGCTATTCAAGAAGCCAGGGTAACCCAGGTAATTTAGTACTTAACTGCTGTTGTCTCCTGCTGCTCTCCAGGCTGCATCATTATCTTACTATGAAAACTCAAAAGTTATTGATTACTTACCTTATAGTAATTATTGTTTAATAATTTTGTACATTTAAAGTATTAAAATTCCTTCCATTCTGTGTGTATAGGTTTTGGTCAGGACAGAAGTGGTTTTCTCCACAGTAGCTGTTACGGGGCTATGTTTTGGATTTGTGCTGAAAGCAGTGTTTATAACTCAGGGATGTTTCAGTTACTGCTGCACAGTGCTTGCACAGAGTCAAGGCCTTTTCTGCTCCTTTGAGTGTCCCACTTAGGAGGCTGGGGGTGGACAAAGAGTTAGGGGGGACACGGCTCGCACACCTGACCCCAGCAGACCAGAGGGTTATTGCACACCATAGGGCATCATGCTCAGCAGTAAAACTGGATGCTGGTGGGGGCTGGCAGGGGCTGCTCTTCCTCTGACACAGGCTTGGTGCTGAGCAATTGTTTTCTTTTGTATCAGTTTTTTCCCCTGCATTTGTCTCCCTTCCCCCCTTTCTGGTGGTTTATTTCCCTTCCTTATAAAAAAGATTAGACTGTCTTTATACCTACCCACAAATTTTTGCAGTTTTATCTTTTCTGATTTTCACCCCATTCTTCTGGGGAGGAGGGAGAGAGTGAGCAGCAGGGTGGGGTTTAGCTGCCTGCCTGTGCTGAACCACAACACTGTGGCTCCTAGAGCAAGGGCGAAAATTGTCCAAAAAATCAGTTACATTTTTGTTTATATAATTTTTTTTGTTTGGTCTTTCATAAATCCACCCTGTGTGTTTAAGTGAAAAATCATGCCCACAGTTCATGCTCTGATTTTCTAATTTGCAGTAATTGCAAATGATTGATTTCATATTAGCTGACAATAATTTACATGACATCAACACGTAGCAGAGAAGAAAATGCTGTTTACTTTGCACATTAATAGATATGGAAATAAATAAGGTTCATACATTTCTTGAGTGGTGCCTTTCACAATCTATTCAAATTATTGTTCAGTAAACATGAGTTCTACATGCTTTTTTTTTGCTAAACTCAAAAATCCTGCATAAGATACTGTTAGTTATGTTTCTGCAATGCCCCTGATATTAATAGCCTATCTTATATAAAGAAGTCAAAATGGCTAGCAGGGTTTCCTACTGCAAACACTCAGTTCTAGACTGCCAGGTGCTGTTAAGCAGTTGTTGTAGTTTATCCTAGAGCTATTTATAATTATCTAGTAACTGATTATTCATAACTTGACAGAAAAATACATCATGCAAAATTAATAAATAATAAAGCCAAGCCAATCTTCAGGATATATTTTGCTATGTGAAGGTAGAAGAATATACTTGCATGAAAGATTCAGGTTGAATTTTATGTCTAAAGTCAAGGTTTGGAGCTGATGATGGTTGTTTGGCTGTTCTGTTGAGGCATCATGAAAAGTCACTCTAGGCAGGAAGTGCTTGGGCAACTAATACTAAGGCTCTTTCATTCCTCAGGTAATGAGCAACACTGGGCAGATGTACCTGCACTTAGGCACTTGCTGGCCAAGAGGACACAAGGTTCTTGCCTTCCAAAGACATGTATGGAAAACAGAAAAGGCATACAGCAAGGGATACTTTATTCAGGGTATGGAGGACTTTATAATCATAATTGCTGCTGCAGTATGCTCGGATGGACCTTCAGGTCCAAGCTGCTATAGAGTGGCCAGACACCCATTCCAAGAGGGAAGCTGTGCCTCCTCCTGTCTCTTCCCTGGCCTGGTAGTCATCCCAGTGAATATGCCACAGTAAGGGTCCTGCCAAATCTTAGCTCTTGCTACCTATCACGTAGAGAATAGGAAATGATATCCAGTCTTGCCTAACCCTTTCCCCTTCCCTTCCCTTCCCTTCCCTTCCCTTCCCTTCCCTTCCCTTCCCTTCCCTTCCCTTCCCTTCCCTTCCCTTCCCTTCCCTTCCCTTCCCTTCCCTTCCCTTCCCTTCCCTTCCCTTCCCTTCCCTTCCCTTCCCTTCCCTTCCCTTCCCTTCCCTTCCCTTCCCTTCCCTTCCCTTCCCTTCCTTGCCTTTATACATGACCAGTTATAACACAACTGTCTTTAACTTTGCCAAAGTTAATGGGCAACCAAAATAACAGCCTCTTGAAGTTGTCTCTAGCTGAGAAAGGCTCCACAAATAGCATTCTTCAAAACTGGCTCTGTACTGATAAAACTGCTTGAGAAGAAGGCACAGTAAGACTCCAGGGCATAATTAGTTATGCCCTGAATTTCAATATCTAGTTTGGATTATTTATTCTTTCATTTCTTGTCAGGATAGGCCAGATCCTTGGACCTTACTATCTGATAGAAAACGTTTTGATAAGCATAGCTGATTTTTCCTTTTTGTTTCCTTTTTTTTTTCCCTCTCTGTTTTTGTTTATAGTGATTGCAAGGGGTTTCCTGTACTGCAGCAGAAAGCTGGCCTATCCTGCCAACATTGTCAGTATTACAGAGGGGATTTCATGGTAATTATAACAATCTATTTTTATGATTGCAAGCAGGAGCTTCCTTTAAAATGCATTCAAAATGGAATGGTATATAAATAAATTTCTCTTTCCCATCTTCTCCCAAGTATTAATGTGCAGTGTCTTTTTGCCAAAAAGAAACAAGTGGAATTGTCTAATCTTGAGTAACTGTGCAGAACTCAGTAAATGCATAAAATGATGGTCACATGGCTCTTGAACAATCCTAATGACAAAATTTTTCTACTGTATATTGCCAGTGCTCCTGGAACTAGATTTCAACTCTTCAGCAAAGAACTTTCTTTTGAAAGTTCTTTGCTGAAGAAAGTTCTTTTTTCCTTCCAGCCCAAGTGTTTTGCCATTTTTGAAGTCTATCTTCACTAAATTTCTGTGTGAGATATTGATAAAGTTTCACAATTCAAAGGTACAACTGTCAATTGAAGCTGTTGTAGCCAGCAGGAGGTACCACTACCTGCAGGGGTTTGTGCTACTCTCCATGAAACAGCACCTTCTTTTAACCTTATGTTCTTCAGCCTCGGAGAACAGAAATAAGTTTGGTGCCTAGGGAAACATTTATTTTAGAAAATCGTGTAAAGCCTCTATTATACTGAATGAAGAAGGAATTTCAAACTTCAATAATGTGACCTTTTTGCTTGAATATTCTTTTACAGTGCAGTAGAAACCCCCTGTGAAATTCAAGACTATATTTCATAGCTAAATATGGACTACACAGTACCCATGAAGTGCTTTTTGTTGATTTTTCTTTTTTAGCCCATCAGAGCAATATTCAGTTCAACATATCAGTCATTTTAGATCGAAAGAGATTAGCTATGCTATAGAAGATATCTGTGAAACACACATCCAGTGCTAATCAGACCTCAAAGCCATTTTCTCCAAAGCAAGAAGGGCATAAACACAGTCAGAGAAGATCTCTCATCCTTACTGTTGGCATTGTTCTGGGGAGCAGAGGAAAAAATTCTTGGCAGGGTTGCCATTCATCACTTCATGTTCCTGTTTGAAACATACAATGAGCTCACTGTTTTGCAAGGAGAAAAAGTCAGTCATTAACTAAAGCAGTTTCTATTCAGGAAGAGATTATGGGTAATAGCAGTCAGTCTACCAATCTCACTTTTGTGAGATATTTTCTAGTGTCCATCTTTTTTTCACTGAAAAATTCTGCTTGTTTTGGCTGGGGTAGAGTTAATTTTCTTCACAGTGGCTGGTGTGGGTCTGTGTTTTTATCCTTCCAGTTCTCTCCCTGATCCTGCTGGTGGGAAAGTGAGTGAGCAGCTGCATGGGGCTTGGATGCTGGCTGGGGTTGAACTATGAGACAAACGTAAAGTAGGCCTAGAAAACTCTGTTTTGTGGCATGCACTAGGAGACAGTTTCTATCTGAAAAAGTTGTGTCTGCAGCTATTATGAAAGTTCAGCACAGGCAAAGTGATTACTGGGATCAAGCAGATCTATTACCCATGACTGCCACAGTGCTCGGGGCACAGTCAGGAGCACTGTTTCCTGGCTGAGATACAGTTGTTTCTCTGCTGCCATTCCACAAACAGTAGAAAAGTTCTTAACAAAAACAAGGTAGTGTAGAAGTGACATGAAGTCGGCTGTGAAAGAGGGGAACACACAGCTGGAACTAGGCTGTGGGACAAAACAACACGCTTTGTTGAGTGGGTGGAATTAGTAGACAGATAAAGTAGGTGATTTGGGTACCTGAAGTAGCTGATATTTTAGATCAGGTTTCTAGAGAGGTAAGACATTCTTGTGATACACCTGGTTTCTTTTTATAGCCATTTTCCTCATCTGACAGCATTTTTCTAAGATGTGGCCATTGAAGGGTGCTGTATCTTCCTCTAGGGCCTATGACTTTCTTGGCCATGTACCTCTGTTCCTCCTCATTTTAAGATATTCTGAGAATGCATACATTTATTTCACTATTTTAATTTTTTTTTTTAAATGAAGAAACCAGTCAAAAAGGTGGCCAGAAAGAAACACACAAACATTTTTTATCTTTGACCCTGGATGCAGCCTGCAACTGCCTATGTTCTGTGGTCTACATATGCAGTCCCCAGCTATGGTCTGCCTGCACACTTCCCCCAGCAATGATCCTGCTCTCCCAAGACCACTGGGGACTCAGAACGTCTAAAGAGAAGCCATGGGTCCACAAAAAGCCCAAGTGGTGACACCTCAGCCTTGGCAATCATGCAACCTGTGTGGCATCCGAAGCCTTCTGACCGCCATCTGCAGAGGAGTGGAAGGAATGGATCTCAGCTCCCAGAATAGGGCTTCAGGTGACAATGGATGTTCTCTGAGCTGCCTGGCATCTCAGAATTCAGAGAAGTTGATTAGATATAGTGCATTGGCAGTGATGTAGAGATGAAAGTGACTGTCCAGGCTTGGCTGCATCACTCCTGATAAATACTTCTCTTCCCAACCCCTGACCTTGTCCATATGTGTCAGGAAAGGAAACAGTCTTCTTGTAGATCGAGTCAATATTTTAGTGAGAGACTCAGAAAATCAAGGAAGCTAGTAAAACAGACTTTTACTTTCATTTTTTTACCTGATTGAGCTGTTTATCTGAAGCCTTTTAAACAAAATAGAGCTGATGAGACAAGTTCCCCAACGGTCAGATTCCCTTAGAGACTGAATCTGGGACCTAAACTAAACCTGGATTAGTGAAGCAATCTGTTAGCAGAGATGTTAGAAATCATTATTAGGGGGTTTTTCTTGTTTGTGTTTTTTTTTTTTTTTTTTTTTTTTTTTTTTTTTTTTTTTTTGAGGAAGAGCTTTTTGTTTTTTTTTTACAACAAACTTTGGTTNATAGTGCATTGGCAGTGATGTAGAGATGAAAGTGACTGTCCAGGCTTGGCTGCATCACTCCTGATAAATACTTCTCTTCCCAACCCCTGACCTTGTCCATATGTGTCAGGAAAGGAAACAGTCTTCTTGTAGATCGAGTCAATATTTTAGTGAGAGACTCAGAAAATCAAGGAAGCTAGTAAAACAGACTTTTACTTTCATTTTTTTACCTGATTGAGCTGTTTATCTGAAGCCTTTTAAACAAAATAGAGCTGATGAGACAAGTTCCCCAACGGTCAGATTCCCTTAGAGACTGAATCTGGGACCTAAACTAAACCTGGATTAGTGAAGCAATCTGTTAGCAGAGATGTTAGAAATCATTATTAGGGGGTTTTTTTTGTTTGTGTGTTTTTTTTTGTTTTGTTTTTTTTTTTGTTTTTTTTTTCGCAGAAGACTGTGGTAGAAAGAAAGTCTGCCTGAAAAAATGCAGAAGAATCTTTAGTGGGTGAGACTGCAGCTATTGTCTAAAAATACTAGATTTAGTCTAACAAGTAGGATGAATTACCAAAATAATAGCTCTGTACATTTGGGCAGAAAAAATAAATGAACCAGCTTTGGTTTGTGTTAGGGTTTTTTCTTCACTAAAAATAAGACAGTATTTGCATCTAGGACGTGGGTTAGGCATGTAGCACATACATATAGTGGTCCTCTTGCTAAGGAATATGCACTATAATTACACACAGCACATAGAAAATCTTATTTATCTATTGTTCAACAACATAAGGGGGAAAAATTAGAAGCTTACCTTTTGTGCCCTGCGCTTGTCTGCTCGTTGATTCTGGTGGTATATACGGCTGAAGTTGGAGACAATTACAGGAACTGGCAGAGCAATGACCAAGACCCCACTCAGGGAGCATATTGAACCAAAAATCTTGCCAGCTATTGTCTTTGGCACCATATCACCATACCTAGGTTAAAGAAAACAAAAGGCTTAGTAAAGACAAAATCTCTTCTAATTATTTAATTTCACAATGAATTAATTGCACAATAGATTTTACTTCTCTTGCAAATACTACTTGCTGCATAGAGATAATGCTTTATACACATATTCTTACATATACAGCATACCTACTGTGCACAAATAATTTTAATTTGAAACGAATTTTGGGTCTCCTGTCTGTCAAACTGTGGGCAGGTAAATCACGTTTTACCTGCTGTACTCTTCCCAGGCTGCCTCTATTGCAATGGAGAGAGAATAACCTTGCTGTGGAAAAAAAAATCAGTGTTGAAGTTCAGTCCTTACACTGTTTACTTGGTGAAAGAACTCATCAATTTCATTGGCAAGATCTGAGAGAGACCACTTGGTAAATTAGATGCTAAACTGAATAATCTGTTGTCTCACTTAAGCTGATAAAGTACTTTCATTTAGCAGGGTGACACATTTTTGCAACAGGTTTCCCAGGAGATCATGGACTTTCTATCATTGTATTTTTTCAACTTGGCTAGACGGAAGCATGGCTGACCTAACTTCTTGTTGTCGACGTGAGAAGCCAGAGTAACTGAGCTCCAGATGTCCCTTCTATGGTCTAGGTGAAAGCAAACATGAAAAACTCAAGCAAGCAAGCAACCAAATTGTAACTGCAATCCTGGCAGTGCTTGGAATTACTAAAACTACCTCCTTTTTTTATGATATTGGATATTGTTTTGTCCAGCAAGAGGGAACAAAGTACTGCTGATGTAGGTAAAGGCACTCTAGTGACAACTTATTAAGAGATATTAGCTCTTTGCATTTTGCTATATTCTGTAGGGGACAAGTATGTTATTACATACTACAGAGTTTAATAAAAAGATGAATTACTTTCAAGTACCATTTGGTTTTTAACTTTATTGGATTTTGAATTATTATTAAACATTGATTTTAGCTTGTAAGTTTAGTATGCTTGTGAATAGAGAGAAATAATTCCCTATTACAAAGATATTATAAACTCTTAACACAAGAAAAGTTAAGAAATAAAACTGCAGGGAGGACAGTATTTAGAAAATAGTATCTGGAAAACAAAACCTGTCTGTTTAGCAGGAACTGGAAAAATAATAGAGAAAAAGGGGGAAGTTTTCAAGTGAGTGTCCAAACTGTGCACCTAATCACAAGGAGTGGATAAAAGGGTAAGGATATGGGATGATGGAGAAACTATATGAAGCTAGAGGACACCTTCTAGCAATGATAGCTCAGCTCATGTCAAAAGGAGGTGAAGATGAATGGTTTGTATTTTGTAAGATATGAGGTAAGTGTTGAACATAAATATTCAAATAAGTTGTCATCCAGGCAGATATAATATAGATGACCAAGTCTTAGACTATTGACATAGATTATGTTGCGTTAAATAAATATTTGGTTGCTTTACCAAGCATGTCCAGCTGTAAAATATTCACATGAATAATATAATTAATATTCTGCCAATACCCCCACCCCCCTCACGCACACATTTACTCAGAATTTGAATACTATTAGTTTCTCATTTTGTGACATGCAGGATTGCATGAAAAATACATATTTTAATAGAATCCATCTTTTAAATGAATAATATAGGTGATCTTAATTAAAGATATCTAAGAACTGGAAAAATACTAGAAAGAGCATCATGCTTTCACTCACATCTACATTTGCACACCACAACATAGGCATTTTTGTTGCTTATTCTTGCTAAAGCCAGAGCTGACTATCAACTGTATGCATGCCCAGCTGTTCTTTTCTTTGGGCAAGGAAGTGGATAAATGATCTTTCAATGTATCTTTGACAAATGGAATCCCTAACACCTCACTAACCCCATTTTTTTTCCAGGCAGAACAACAGAAAAAGCAGTGGGCATAGGGCCAGGGTGGTGAGCTTTGTGGAGAAGTCCTAGGATCAAATCACTGGTAAACATTTCTGCTTTAGAGTATTCATTAGTTTTACTTCATTGTTACAGATACAATCCAAGTATTTTCATATATTGGATCAAACTGTGTCAACAGAAACCTGACACAACCAGATTTTGAAATGCAAAATTTACACACGCCCAGTACTAGATCTCTTAAATTAGATCCTTTAAATGAGATTCCTAAACCTATATTTAGATGCGTATCACTTGAAATGCTAAACTGCTGAACCTCCATAAGCTTACATTGTCACCGATGGCAGCTGTGGACAGAAGGCATTGCTAGTTCTAATTAATTTGGCTTGAAATTTCTCAGGGATAATAGTTCATCCTGTTGATAATGTAACACTATAATTATATGAATCAGGAGAAGACTGAAGCTTTAGGAGTTGTGACGGGAACCACAGGCTCATCTATCTCTAGCATTTCAGTATTTATGTGTGGACCTAACCGGTGACATAATATATTTCAAAATATTTTAGTGTTACAGAGTGAAATAAAAAATTTAGGATTGTTTGACACAAGGAGATACTTTGCAATGTTTTTCTTACCTTCTGGACAAAATGTCATGCAGATGCATATACTGCTTACTTTAAAATAACTTGCTTTCAGTTACTTTTGTTTTTTAGCTTGCATCAGTTGCAATACAGTGACATTTTCCAAAGTAATGTTGCTTGTCTGTTATTTAGCGTTAGTAATACCTTTCACATCATTAATAATTCTTACATAATTAGTTTTTCTCCTGTTGCTAACCACTGTGTTGGAGATGTTTAAATAAAATTATGGTCAGAAAAAATTACTTCAAAGAAATTAGTCTTCCTAATTCTCACAGGGTGAGAAAAATATTTGGTGACTTTTGTGACAAAACAGAGGTTTTGCTACATTTACCCTGGTTAGCCTTGCTGTCCTCTGGGACAGTGACACAGATTTTAGTCTAGTGTAGTCATGATCAGAATTCTTAATGAAGTTCTTCCTCCTGGATTAAACATTACCTTTAGTTATACCTCATATATCACCGAACACCACCAGTGGAAATGGATGACATAAAATGAAGGGAAAATTCCTTCTATAACCCCAACTGCAGTTGTTTTATTCTTTGGAAATTCTAAACTAAAAAAAGAATGTAAGACCATTTTCAGACGGCAGGGAAGCTTTGAGGTGCTAGTATTTCAAAGTGGAAAATTTATACTTGATCTCTAAAACAAATTATAAATTCTGCAGAAAATCTGATTTCTTCAGCCATAGAGACACAACAAATGTAGAATCTTATTAAGCAATTTTCATGGACTCCCTTTTCAAAAGGGAACTATCTTAAGGTTTTATATAGTGCTACTCTGCTTGTCTCACTTTTCCTCAGGCCGGAACTGCAAGAGTATTCTCCTTCATTTGCTTTTTTTCCCTAGTTGCAGTCTTTCCATAGCTTTCTATATTGTCTGCTTGGCATATGTCTATTATTGTAGCAAAAGCTCAAGCCCGTCTTCGGTCATTTATGATTTGTACTGACAATTTAATTTTGTAATGTCAGAAGTGTCATCCCAATATTTTACGTTCTGGATAGATGAAGAAAAAGAGGCTTCATACTGATCCCTGATACCAGTCAGGTGCATTCTACTTCAGTAGCCAAAAATGGAAGGGAAAAGGCTATGACAATCTAGGTGTGTCCAATCAAGTTCTATCAAATCACAAGTCAGAAGCAACATGATCAAACTAATGCTTAGGTTTCACCAGATGTAGTCCAGAGAGGCCAGATGTACTATTGCTTGCAGTCCATGGGTGTCTGTTCACTAAGGGACACTGTACAGGGATGGATGGATGGTTGGATGGATGGATTGGATGGATCGATTTAAAGGCATTTATGTTTATCTGAGTTGTTTGTATTCATCAGGTGACAGACAACTTTTGCATATTTAACTCTTTACTGCAAGACAAGACAGCAAGCCAGTGGATTCCTTCATTTTGCAAATACTGAATCTTTCAGAGTGTTGATGTGAGTAACGTGGGTGTGATGTAGCACTTTGCATGACAGACTGGGGGGAACAAAATGCAGCTTGAATCACACACAGAAGACAGAGCTCTTGCAGGAGCTTGGGAAACACAAATGCATTTGGGGTTACTAATGCCCAGCCAGTAATCTCAGCACTGCCATGTCAAATCTTACCCATGGACATCCACTTGCCAACACACTGCTTTTCTAACTGAGGAGTGGAATATATCTGGTGTTGCATACCCATAATTCAAGAAATCTCAGACAACACATCCTCTATTTGTGGCACCATCAGCTATTCATCTTATTCCTGAATCTAATGAAACCCAGTTTTTGATGGCTGTAAGAGGAAATATTTCATCAGTCAAAGGTCCAAATTATAACTGAAATTAATCATACTTTTTGGCCATTTTAGCTTGATGTGAGAGACAACGTATTTTCTTTAATTATCTTAACAAATGAGAGGGACAGTGCTGCTTATTTAACTCCTGTTTGTTTGTTTGAACACAAGAGTAACTTTTTTTCCAAGTGAAAAGTAAGTGTATTGTTGATGTCAAAATAAATAATGACAAAAATTGTAATTTAGCATATTTTTGTGTTAGATCAGAAATTAATATTTGAAATAGCTCGCTTTGGGTCAAAATAACCCCAAGCGACCTCTCTACCAAACCTGTAAGATTGGAGGACATATACAGGAAGAATAAATCCCGCATTTGCATTTTTGCAAAGCCTAAATACTCAAGGCTGAGACTGATGGACACGGTAAAGCGTAAAAAACCCTCGCTACGATAGGATTTTCTGACACTAGAGGGCGTAAACGCCATTAAAACCAAATGCAAATACAGAAACAATTTAAAACGCGTGTTACAGATACAAATGCCCTCTTCCACCTCTTTCGAATTAATTTACATTCTTTAAAGAATTATTACATTGATTGAGGTCTGTTGTCTGCTCCCATATTATTTCCTGAAAAGGAAAGCTAGTAACATTTTTTTTGTTTTCAAACATGTAAAACATGTCAGAAAATAATGGAGTTGTAAAATAGATGAAAAGACATTAAAATTAATTTGTTAATACTTATTTTAAAAGCAAGGGAATTTCTGACCAAAGAACAATTGAAATAGTACGAGATCCATGGAAACTAAACAATCAGTGTAGAATCCAGCACAGCTCATATTTTTTCATGTGTGGGAGACAAATCACATTTCCCAGTAGATTTAGCAGGTCATCCAGGCAGAGATCAAGATTTTTGCGCTGGAGTCGATGAAAAGAACAGTGCCCTGCCTTTCCAGGGCAAGGGCTATCCTGCCACCCTGCAGCTGCTTGCTTGCTCTGTGCAGGGTTAGTGCTTTACCCGCTTGGGTGGGACGATGATGCATCTGCTCTCTTGTCTCTTGTCTCAGCTAATGGCTCTTTCCTCTTCTGCAGGAGAAGCCCCAGAGGCTGCTCTGGTGAGAGTCTCAGAGGAGATTATACAGCTGCTCATTGGCCCATGAGTTTAGGCTGCCAGCCACCCACTTGGGCACACGCTTACATCTCGGTATAGGAGAGTAGGCAGGAAAAGCAATTCCCATCCTCTCAGACACTAACAAACAATCATGATGAATCTTCAGCCTTACTGTCCTGGTTTTGGCCAGGTCTGAAAATAGCCTCATGATTTTGAAAAACAATTTCTAATAATGCAAAATGTTGGTGGTTTTGTGAGGTGCGGAACAATATTACATAGATTACTTCAAATTTTATTCCAGCCTGGGAAGATTCTGCATGGAATTGCAAATAATCTTCCTGGATGGCTTTACTGCTGTGCAGGGCCCTCTGCTGCAATAGTCCTCTCTTCTGCCTAGGCGTGATGGACATGATCCCCTCTGGGTGCACAAATGTTCCTTGAAGCGCTGGCCAGAATCATCATTCATGAATGATGAAAACCACATCTGCTTCTCAAAAGTGGAAGTGCTCCCTGTGTTTTCCAGCCTGCTGTGCAAGAGAATTAAACTAGTGCCCCTGCACCTGGCTGGGTTAGCAGTTCCTGAAATACAGAAATTCTAATAAAAGTCAGGGGATTTGAGGAGGAGGGGGGTTGTGGTCTTTTGTTTTGTTTTGTTTTTATGTGCACCAGGGTTTTTGCTTAAACAGATTTGCACAGGTGGACTTTAGTACTAAGAGGTCAAAACACAGGAACTTTTGCACAGAAAAGTTAAAAGGCTTGACCAAGGAAACATTCCCAGCTTCTTGCAATCCAGACCAAGTTTCAGATAACCAAATTCCTTCTGTTTTCATTTACCATAAAATATTAAATTCAAAGAGGTAAAAGAGATCTTTTGTTGTCATCTCTCTCTCACTGAATAGGAAAACTTAATATCCTACGTTTTCCTGAGCAAATCATCATGGAAGTATGATGTCTGGTCCATGCTGCATGGGGGATTTTTAAGTTACCAGAGGTACATCTCAGCTGACTGCCAACAGCAGCATTACAGTCACGCACATACTACTGAGCTGGTGTTTCTTTTTGGTTTTTTTTCCCCAGACTTCAGAAGCAGAAATAAGCATGTTTGTTTTTAGGAAAAAGAGAATGTTTAATGGATCCAACACTTAATAAGGATAAGAAAAGCAACATAGCAGTAAAACTGTTCTTGATGTAAAACTTGCAAGCTGCCTTTCCAAGTGTTCCCTAAATCATGGTGGTTCCTACAATACACTGGCCATCACCCACATTCACAGGTGAAAATGTGCCTTCTTGAGAGTTTGCATGCAAAGGGAGCTTTGCATAACCTGGTTCTTTGCACACAGAACCAGGATTCTGTGGCAAGTGCAGGTGCTCTCACTCTACATGGCCGTGCCAGTGCCCAAGCCATCTCCTGCCTGAAGGTGACACTGACACTGTGACAATCACTGCAGAAAATCTCGGCAGAGGAAGCTTGTGCTCCCAAACCCCATTTTTGTTTAAAGTGATGTAGACGTCACATCCCGTTACAGAGTAACCCAGAATTGAATCTTCCAGCAGTGGTTTTTGTGATGGAGATGCTCTCATGAGAGATCTGCCATGTTATTCGGTGGGATTTTTTGCTTAGTTTAGTGGATGGAGGACTGTATTTCAGTGATAAAATTAATCAGTTAGACTGCCACACACTCTGCAAAGGATGAGTGTCTTGTTAAGCCCCTGCCTTTGTGTTCTCATGGGCATGTGAATAAACCAGTCTCCTTTCTGAACTAGCAGACTAGCTCTGGGACTAAGCAAATACACTGCAAGGGAGAAAATATCAGTTAACCACTTTAACTTTGAGATCACTTAAAAAAAGACCATCAGTAAAAATATATAAACTAACCATCCTGAGAGTGCAAAAAGAAGTTCTATGCATAAAGTAACACTACAGACATGTCAAATTACATTTGACAATTGCTAAATGGGGTCCTTGTCTAAAGAGAGTGCTGTAGATTGTTATAAAGCTGTTCCCTAGAGCCTGCAAGCTGCTTGATAACTAAATGCTGGCAAGTTGACATTAATTAGCCATTTATTTCAACATTACACCCAACAACAGAAAATATAAATTGCTACTGGTAATAATTTTAAGTGGAATTTCTAAATAAGCATTTCAACTGTGCTGCCTTAAGGATTCAGCCTGTACAGTTATAATTTGAAAAGTATCTAACTTGCTGTTTGGGAGCTAATTCTGTTTTTAAAACACTACGGTATGTGCATGTGAAATGAGCCAGGTTTGAAAGAATGAGTCAGATGTAAGTAAAAATGACTTAATTTCTTAAAATCATCTTTACTACTATGAATATGATACCAGATAAGCATTGAATTAATTTATTATTTTGTTGTATTACTTTAAAATTTTAAGTCTTTAAGATACCATGGTGATGGGCGGAGAATAAATGCTTGGCTAGATATTTCATAAGGTGGTACAAATGATTACAGGAAGAATATACTTTTCTGTTGTCACTCAAATACTTTGTATTTTCTGGGGCCTGATGCAGACACACAATTTTTTTTTCATTCTATTATACATGAAGCCAAAAGTAAATAAGAGAAAAAAGAAAAAAACAGACAATTTGACCTTTGCTCCTGTAATTCTGGCTTACTTCACAAAGAGAAAATGTTCCAAGGTCTTTGCTCCTAAAAATCAATGACTATTACTTAGTTAGGACCTAATTTTCTAATGGTTCTCTTGTCAGAGCATGCACCCACACACAAACACATATAAAGGATGAACTGACCAACTCTTTCATAGCTTATAAATGAACAAAAAAAAGCCAGTAATAGTTCAGAGTGAAACTTCACTACCCTAATATTCAGTCTCCAAAATTTAACCTGAAGCAAAGAAACATATAGGGAAAAAGAATCAGCTAAATATAGATGATAATATCATTGAATGATCTTCCATCCTTCAACCANTTTTTTTTTTTTTTTAAATTAGTGATTCTTAGTGAGCTGCACTTGCATGGGCTTTTGACTCTTTAAATCCGTGCACATTTTTGGCATTCAAAACACTATTTGGCAGTTCCTTGGTGAGTGTCCTTTTGACTGTTCTGGCTGCAGTTCCTTCTTCCATGTGATGCCCACAACCAAGTTCTTGTATTCAAAAAAGCATCTGGTAATATTCTCTAGCCACACTCCTCCTGCCTCTTGTGTTTTCATACCTACTTACGTTACCTCTTTTCTAGGCTGACAAGTCCTACTGTGTTCATACTGAATCTATATATAGATTATATAGATCACTATATTTGATCATATCTTTTGCCCTTATTTTAATCTCCTCTAATTTTTTTACACTATTTTCAGGAAAAAAAGACCAGAACTGCACACAGTTTTTTAAGAAGAGGTACAGACCGGCTCAGGATAGCTAATATTTCTGGTCCCAACTTGGACAGTGAGCCCTTATTATTCACAATCTTAATACCTCATTTCTCACCCTTGTTATTTCTCTGTTCTAAACTTTATTGGTGGGAGCTGATAAAGTTTGCCTTGCTTCCCTGATATCTATCACTGACAGAGGGAAAGGAGATGTTGGGCTTCTGGCATAACATGAGTGTTTTGATGACTGTCATCACATAATTTGTACAAAATAATCAGTGAAATGGCATAGCTCAGCCAGCACCCGTGCTAACCAGACAAAGAAGATTCATCTCTAGATTTGTACCAACATTTAGGTTAAAAGGAATTAATCTTTCTTTGTTGAATGGATATGAATTTTTACTTTTGGGTTTCTTTGGGTGTTTTTATCTTCTACCTTTGTTCTTTCAGAAAATCCTTTCTTGGGAGAACTGGATTAAAAAGCAATATAATGTTAAGAGACAGTGTTTTATATCTCATGGAGAAATGAAAAAATATGAACCAGGATGAATGCACACCAATCCCAAAGACTCAGCATTTTAAATGAATTGATACAAATAAAATAGACTATAAAGAATTTCTAGCAGTTCCTGTTTGAGACATTACCTGGAAGCAACATGAACACCTGGCTATAAAAAACCTCACCTTCAAAAGTAGCACCATCTCCAGCCATTCTTCACATCAAAGGTTAGAGGTAAAAGATGGGCAATGCCTTCAAAGTGAGGGTCTGGCCATGGTGCCCAGTAATGACTGAATAAAGACCCCACAGTACTGGTGGTAAACAGGAGCAGTGTGAGATGTACTGACCATGCCAAGGGTTGCTGTAAGGAGAGCCCAGTTGCAGGCTCCATTGATTCCCAGCAGGATGGAGTAGAGTTTGACACATTCTTCCTGGGAAATGGTTCTGAAGCAACTGCTAAATATCACCCATCCTATCTCCCCCACCTGGCCTTGGTTCATGGGCACTCTCTGCTCCCTCAGATACGCATGAGCACATGGAAGATGGCAACCCCACACAATTCTGTGTCCTTCTAGGAACTTTCTATTTGGTAAAACTTTGCAGCATCCTGACTGAAATTAGGATTGAGCTGTGAAGCAGAGATTTTGGTGCAGATTCAAATGCACTTTCTGAAGCCCAGGAGCATGTTTTGATGTGCCACCTTGCTCCAGTGGAGAGAGAGTTTTCCTATTAGTTCTGTGATTAGGTGTATTCTGGGTCCAGTGCTCATCCCAGAAATACTGCTGAAAATTTTATGTACTTAATTTCTCCTACATTTTTCCTTTTAGTTGCAATACTTGTGCTAAATAGCAGCAAATTCAAAACAAAGCATTGATCTGCCAATTCATTCCCAAATTTCTCTTGAGTATATATTTGCCATCAGGTAAAACTGCTCCAAGTATAAATCACATTAATACTAAAAAGCACTGTGAAAGTTTGCAAGGACGGCCATGCCTCTTTTTATGACAGCTACTGGGCACAGCACTGAGATCTGTGAGCTGATTGCACTTGGGAATCAAATCCAGATGCTCCCATGTTCAAGTAAAACTCTGACTGACTAGAGGTTTTATCCACTGCTGGCCTTCATGCTGTTCAGCACTGTAACGGGCAGATCAAGTTCTAGGGATGATTCCCAGCAAACTTGCGACTCCTGCTTTTTTCTTTTCAGCAGGACTCATCCCACAGGGAAGTCTGCTGTCTGCTCCTTGGGGTCCAGGTAAGGGATATTACTAGGAAACTCCCTGATCAGTTACAACCCTCTGAATATTATCTTCTATTAGTTGTCAGGTCCGTAGTGATGAGATTGAAGAAATGAGTCCTGGAGCAATCAAAATGGACTTCAGGGCACTGGGACATTTGGTCAAAGGAGTATGTGTGCAAGGAGTGTGGTTCAATAGGACCAAGTGCAGGGTCCTGGCCTCGGGTCACAACAACCCCATGCGGAGCCACAGGCTGCAGGCAGAGTGGCTGGAAAGTAGCCCAGCAGAAAAGGATTTGCAGCTGGTGGTTACAACTGGCTGAAAATGAGCCAGCTTGTGCCCAGGCTGCCAAGAAGGCCACTGGCATCTTGGCTTGTATCAGAAACAGTGTGACCAGAAGGGAAAGGATTGTCTGTCTGTACATGGCACTGGTGAGGCCACACCTCGAGTCCTGTGTCCAGGTCTGAGCCCCTCAATTCAGGAACGACATTGAGGTGCTGTAGCAAGTCAGAGATGGGACAAAGAAGCTGGTGAAGGGGCTGGAGCTCAAGTCTTACGAGGAGGGGCTGAAGGAGCTGGGGGTTGTTTAGCCTAGAGAGAGGAAGCTCAGAGGGGACTTAATTGCTCTCTACAATTACCTGAAAGGAAGTTGTAACCACATGGGGGTTGGCCTCTTCTGCCATGTCTCAAGTGAAAGGATGAGAGGAAATGGCGTCACATTGCACCAGGATAGGTTCAGATTAGGTATTAAAAAAAAAAAAAAAAGCTGAGTTCTTGGACATTGGAATAAGTTGCCCAGGGAGGTGGTAGTCACTGTCTCTGAAAGAAGTGTCTGGATGTGGTATCTGGGGATATGGTTTAGGGGTGGTTACAGTGGTGCCAGCTTGATGGTTGGACTGCATGATCTTGAAGGTTTCTTCCAACCTTGATGATTCTGTGATTCTGTAAACTTCCCAGACTGCAGTACAGGTTTGCTTTTGCTCATTGGCACACCTTCCAACCTAAAAACATCCTGCTTCTTCTTCCATATATTTAGTCCCATTAGACAACACAAGTTTAGTATGTTAAAGTACGTATACTGATAGTAGAAATATTTTTAAATCTTCTTGAAATAATAAATAGAATTATTACCTTCTATTTAAAAATAATCATCCTCCCAGCATTCTATTTATTACTTGTTTTGCTTCACATATTTTCACTTCCCTTGAAAATAAGCTTTTGTGTCACATCCAGCACCGGGCTATTAGGCCAAGCTAATTTGTTGCTTGCCAACACAACCACCAGTGGACCTGTATTATTTTTATATTCCTTCAGGCAGAGCTGAAAAACATGAAATAGCTCTTGTCAGTGTGATACAGCTACTGGCCTAAGTCTCTAGGGATCTCTGCCAAATACGGAATACTTCACTTATTTTTTCTCTAATGCCTTTTTGAAATCTGTTCAATCAAGTGTAAAAAGTACTCATATATTTTTATACACACACATGATATATGATGCAGGATATATTATA